>QAPF01000811.1:0-17831 GCA_004367935.1 Colletotrichum sidae | reverse complement strand
AAAAAGATTATTATATAGATTTATCCCTATAGTATAGAGTATATATATATATATATTATAACCTAGATATAGATATTATAAATGGAGATAACTAGTTATATACTATTTATATAATTAATCAATTATAATGTTTACTAATTATAAACTAATAGATACTATTATAATAGCTATTAACTTATATTCTAAAGATAAAGAGAAAACTATCTATTACTTTCTTTTATCTATAAAACTAATATTATTAAGATATATTAGTAGTATTATTAGTAGCTAGCTAGTATAAGTCAATATTTTAAGTATTATTATAGTAAGTTTAATACTTTAAAGGCACTATTAAGACTATTATATTACGTATACTAGTAAGTTTATATATCTAGTTATTACTCTATTACTTTATATTATCCATATATTTCTAGATTAAAGCTAGGGTTAAACTAAATATTATATTACTAAATCCCTTTTGTTAAATTTACCTATAAACGTATATATATATATATATATATATATATATATAAGCTATAGTATATTACTAGGTTTTCTATCTATTATAGAGATTTTATAATAAGCGTTATATAAGGCTACTTATTAGATAGGAGGCTAAGTATATAATATACTATAAAGAAGATTAAATATTAGAGTTTTATTATGAAAGTAAGGAAAAGTTTCTATTATAATTTGAAGAGAGTAAGGATTATATATAAATAAGAAGTCTTTAAGAATATATATAATACATAAAGTTTCTTTAGGTTTATGAATTTGTATTACAATTTAATCAACTCTTTTTGAAATTTAATTATCAGGTTAAATATAGTACTAAGGTAGCTAAAGCTATAGTAATAGGTAACTAAGTAGTTAACTTATTTATTTAAACCAATAAAAATAGAGGGCTTATTATATAGATTTATTCCTATAGTATATAGTATATAGTATATATATATTATAATATAGAAATAGATCTTATAAATAGAAATGACTAGTTCTATATTATTTATATAATTAATTAATTACAGTATTCACTAATTATAAACTAATACTACTTAGTAGTATTTTACTACTACTAGTATTATTTATTACTACTAAAGTATTAATTTAATAAAGAATAATTTGAAGGGATAGAAACACAATATTCCTTAGGGAAACTTCAAGAGATCTAAATAATAAAAATAGGTAATTTAAAATTATTATAACTATATACTATCCTGAGATACTAATATAATCTCTAGAAGTTTTTATAGTAAAAATAGGAAAGGAAAGTAAACTTATAATGACTTATTAATTTAATATTATCTATATTTATTATACAATAAACTAATAATTAAGATTTCTGATAACTTATTAAAGTAAAGGCATAGTATTAAATATAATAAGATTAATATAAATAAGAGAGAAGGACTTATAATGAATTACTATCTCTTACTATTATCTTCTAATATTTTATATATATTTAATAAGTAGAGAGATAATAAGAAATTAACTTAATAATTATAATACTCTAGTAATCTCTCTCTTTAAAATAATAATTTAAAGACTAAAAGCTATCTAATATCTACAATTTAAATTATAATACTTAAGTTAGTTTGAAATATGATATTAATAAGAAGAAGGAATTTTAAAAAAGGGTTTTATTTTATATAATAAGGAGATACTACGAAGTAATATACGAAAGCTAGTAATACAAAATAATAATAGATATCTTTATGATGCTTCTGCTCTATAAGATATATATTTATAATAAGTATCTTATAAGGATATTTAGAACACTAGTAAGTCAATAGTATTATAATAAATAATACTAAAGCTGAGGGTATTATAAAACTATTATCTATTATTCCTATCTCTAAATATCTCCTAAGTATTTACTAATATATTAATAATATAGAAGACTAATTAATACTACTTATCAATAATATGAGAAGTATTAAATAGATATCTAGATATATAGCTATTTAGTTAGGTATAACTATCTAATTAAATATAACCATTGATTATTTAAGAAATTTAAAGAAAAAGAAATTTAAGAACTAATAGTAAGATTTAAAATATGAAAAGAAGAATATCTATAAGAAATAATATAAGAAGGGAAGATATATATTAACTAGAAGAAATAGATATCACTATTTATTCAATAAGTATAGTGGCTCTTATCTTTAAATCCACTTTCTATAGGAGATTAAAAAAGATACTATTCTATATATTAATAAATATATATAATAATAAGTTATGATATTTATTTTCTATCTCCTATTGTCTCTATCTATTACTAGCGGTATATTTATATAGCTATAATATATAGCTATAGCTAAATAGATTAAATTAATAATAAAATTAACTTTGATACTGTTTGTAGTTCTAACTAATTATACTACCTTATATTTATTATTAAGTATAACTAATCTAGTTTAAGGGATTATTAAGAGTTTAGATTGAGATATATATATAAAGTTTAATTAAAAGAAGACTTCTACCTCATAGTTATAATTTATCTAATAAATATATATATTTCTAAAGTTATAACTTTTAGAGAAATACCTATAATTAAGATATAGTAAGACTATACTACCTATATATACTCTCCTAACTTCTTTCTTTAGACTATATTTTCTTCTTTAGACTTTATAAACAATTTTAAAAAAGTATTAAATAATTAGAATATAGTAACTGATATTAATAAGTATAAAAAAGTACTTTAATAAATTAAAATAAAGATATTAGGTAGTATATATTAGAAAGTTATATCTAAATAGTAAGGAGAATGAATTATACCTTCCAATAGAAATATAAATATCAATAATATATATATCTACTATTATATATAAATATAAAAAGAATAAAACTTCTACTTTAAGAGTTTGTAAAATACTTATCAAAAAGCTTTTTAGGACTAAGAAGAAATATACTTTGATATAATAAACATAATAGTATTATAATTATTTAAAAACTACTTTATTAATAAAGAAATATACTTCCTTATAAATAAGGAGATTATAAAAGAGAAATTAGTAGAAATATTCAATAAAAGTATATTAGTTTAATAGATAGAAGAAAATATTAAAGTTAACTAAAAAGACTACTATTATATAAAATAGAAAGTCAAGAAAAACTTAAAACATATTAAATAATTCCTAAGAATTAGAAAGTTTGTATTTATTAAGAGATAACAACCTTTTATATTAGAAAGCTTAAAAATAGAAATAACTCTAACTTAAATAATATTATTAGTATTAATTACTAAGAGTATAATAATACTAAACCTATTACTAGCTAAATTAAATATTTAGATACTTATATCTATATAGAGTTTTATTATAATAAATAGTTCTAATTAGAAGGAATAATAATTAGAATTTCAGATATTCCTAAGGCTTTATATATATCTTAAAAGGAATTGTTAGAGATTTCTAAAGTAATATATTATTTTTAGCTAATTCTATAAGAAAGTTAAGACGTTATTTAGTAAGATCAATTAATTTAATAATAGGGATATAAATAAGTATTAAAATATCTTTATAAATACAATATAGATATCTATTACTAAATATATTAATTATAATATTAGATAGAATTCTATAAGAGGAGTATTTAATAGTATATTAACTAGATAAATATATATATATATTGAAAAATCTGTTATACTAATTGAAAATAACTTCTTAATTATTTAAATAACTATTATAATTTGAAATAGATTTAAGACTCTTATAACCTACTATAATTACTATAGGGAATATAAATATATACATATCTCAAGATATTTACTAAAACTTATAAATATATTAATATGAATAAAGTTTTTAAAGTAATAGTAATTAGGATTAACTTATTCAAATATATCTATTTAAACCCCTAAGATTTATAGGAAAAAGTTAATAAAGAGATATATATGACTATATATTCAATATATAATATAATTAATATCTTTTATAATATTATTAATAGGATAATGTTAACTGTTGATAAATTATATAAATAGATAATAGAAATCTTGAGAAGTTCATAATAATAATTTAAAAAGAAAAGTAATTTTATTATAAATTATAATTAATTTCTAGCTGCCTATTTATATAATAATTAGAAGTATAATTAATATTTTAACTATTAATAATTATATTAACTTTATATAAATTGAATAATAGTAATATTTTAAGGCTACTTTATAAGAGACTGTAAAGTAGAAATATATATAATAAATTCTAAGTATATTTAGAATTAGTAATAGAATACTTATTAATAAAATATATTATTCAGTAATATAGAGTAGTAATATTGTATTTTAAAAGAATATTTATTATTCATATAGAATTAGCAGTAGAAATTACTATATATCTTAACAATATCATACTAATAGAAATAACTATAGAAATATTATATAATAATTTAAATAAGATATTAGAAGAAGGTTTTATAGTAATCTACTTTATAACTATAAATAGTAAAACTAGAATAATTAATTTTAGATGTTCTATAGAGATCATTTGAAATTAGATTTATTATTATTTTATAATATAAATTAAATTAGAAGTTTCCCTAATTGTAAAGTTCTCTAAAGTAATATTTAAAAATATCTTTTTAGATATAAGGCTAAGATAACTATTTATAAGAAATATTTAATAATTAAAAGACTTTTAGAAAATTATCCCTAATATTTAATCTAATAAGACTATTTTGAAATTCAAAATAAGATTTAGAGATAAATAAAGTTTTATAAGTCTTAGTAAAGTTTAAATACTTATATTAAAAGACTTTTAGAAAATTATCCCTAATATTTAATCTAATAAGACTATTTTGAAATTCAAAATAAGATTTAGAGATAAATAAAGTTTTATAAGTCTTAGTAAAGTTTAAATACTTATATTCTCTATAAGTAGTAATTTTAATATTATATTAATAATTATCTTATTTCTTCTTAGTCTTCATAATATAAATTAATTCTATATCTACCTTAATAATCTTAATAATAAAATTAAATAAGAAGGAGTTTTTTTATTTATAGAGAAATATATCAAGTATCTTTAGTTTTTAATCTAAGAGGATCTTTATAATAAAACTTTTAACTTCCTTATAGAAATAGAAATATGGTAATTTCATAAGAGATTTAACTATTTTAATATTTAAAAGTTAAATAATATTCTTAATTAAATAAGTTAAATAATAACTATTAGTAAGATTAAGGTTATTAAAAGACTACTATTAATATTAAATCAATAATTAGGTATTATATCAATTTAAAGTTAATTTTAAAAATAACTATAAGTTTAATATAGAGATTATTATAAATATTATATATCTTAATATTAATAAGTCTAAAATTATTTATAATAAATATATAAATGGTATTAATAATTATAGAGTCTATAAAAAGTATTTCTATAGAAGATATATAGTATATATCAAAAGTATATTAGATTAATATACATTAAAATCCACTAAATAGAATTATTACTAATATAAAATATAACTTTACTATTATAAACCTTGAAAATAAAGCTAATAATATAAATAATAAGATAAGAATTATACTAATTAAAACTTATAGTAATATAAATAAAATAAAATAGTATTATACTTTTCTATAGAGAGCATATAAACTTATATATGATAAGATATTAGAAATATTAAGAAAAGAAGTCTTCTAAAATATAAATAAAGTAATTGATAATATAAGTAGCCTTGATAATTTTATATTAATTCTATTTATCTTTAGAATATATATATCTTAATATATAACTACTACTATTTCTCAATATAATAAGATATATAGTAGTTATCTAAAAAGTAATAGAAGAAAGATGTAAGATTTATATATAGCGCTAAGCTTTAGACGCATTAAATATATATAATAGTTCTTTTAGTATATCTATCTACTAATTCTTATAATAATTAAATATATATATCTACTAAGAATATTAAAATTAAATTAAATCTTTTAGACTTATTTGAATTAATGGTTAGAAATATATTATAGAAATAAAAGGTAAGTTTAATAGTCTCTGAATCATAACAATTAAATTATATTACTAACTTCAAGTTAAAGAAGATAATAACTTAAGTTTTTATAATAATAGAATTAAGAGAGAGGCTTTATTTGAAGAATTAATTATAATAATAATAACTCAAAAGAAGCTAAGATAATAAGGATAACTATATAAAAATGATATCTTTATTATAAAAGCTAGCTTTTTTGATTTTACATATTATAATATCTACTTTATAATAAGAGAAGTAGAAGTATTAACTAAGACTACTAATATTTATTAATATAACTTTATTATAATTCTAGGTAAACTTTTTAAAATATTATATATCAAAGAATAAGAGATCTTACTAGTAAAAAGAGTATTATACCTTAAGTATCTTATAATCTGAAAGTGGAAATAAATATAGATTTCTAGCTTTAGATTTATTAATAAGATTAAAGATATTAATAATATATTATATAAGAAGTTATAACTAGTTATTTAGAATTTTAATAATTAGGAGAAACCTATATTCTTTATATAATTACTAATAATATAATAAGTTAGTTATTACTTTATATTAAAACTATTAGTAATATTATAATGAAATATTTCTATAGAAGTCTATTTCTATAATATTACTTAGGTATATATATAAGTAGAAATATAACTAAATTACTTTATATTAATAAAACTACTTATTAGTCTATAATAACTATATTTAAAGACTATTATTATTATTATTATTATTATATAGCTATTATATAGTCTAATAGAATTAGATATATATTAATATATAATATATTCTAATTATTATAAAGATAGGCTAGAAATAGAGACTTTATTATATAACTTATATATTTTATAATCTTTAGACTAAATAACTCATATTCTAATATTAGAAATATATAGATAAATAATACTTTTAACCTCTATCTACTTAAATTTAATAATAAAGAAGAAGAGAAGTTTTAATAAGTAGGATTTATAGTAAAGCTAAAGATAAAGCTTATAAATAATAAGTCTCTTGTGTTTAATAGGAGGATTATAACTCTTAAAACTGTTAGTAATATAACTCTTATTTAAAAAAGCTGAGATAAGGAAATTAGACTTATTAATTATAAATTTAATAAAATAAAATTAATATATATTGAATAAGAAATATAAGAAGTGTGTATAGCTTCTATATACTAACTAGAAGTATATTTCAACCTCTCTACTATAGTTTAATATTAAGACTTAATAGAGGAAGATATTAAGAGACTTAATAAATACTTTATATAGTAAATAAATCATTTAAAACAAGATTTAATATTTATCCCTATGGATATTAAAGAGATAAGATTCTATATTTTGATTAATAATTCTGAAGATATTAAGAGACTTAATAAATACTTTATATAGTAAATAAATCATTTAAAACAAGATTTAATATTTATCCCTATGGATATTAAAGAGATAAGATTCTATATTTTGATTAATAATTCCTTTACTAATAATAAAGATATAATACTTTAATTATAATTTATATTTATCTTAGAGATAGAAGAAAATAGTAACGATAATAATCTATTTAAGTCTAAAGGTAATATTATCTACTTGTCTTTTATAAAATTAAAAAGACTTATATAGAATATATTAGCTTTTAAAGTCTATAATATAACTATAAGAACTCATATAAAATATATAATTTCTACTATTTTTAGATAAGTATTTATATATTTGAATATATTAAGAATATTAATAGTAATTTATATTAATTTATTCTTTCTCTATAAGTACTTTATTAAATTAGGTATTACTAAAGAGAAGTATTTTATAATTGATATTATTATATTCTAATTATTATATAAATAAAAGAAGACTCTTAAGATTTATTAAATTAATAATAAGAATAATTATATAGATAATATGATTAAGAAATCTAATAATTAAGCTTTAGAGAGATTTATAATAATAAATAAAATAATAATATAGATAGAAAGATAGATTATAAGAATTATTAATAGTAATAAGAAGAAGAAATAAAAGTAAAAAGAAGGTATATAAGATAGTAAGAAGAAAGTAAGGAAATAGGAGAAAGATATATTATAATAAGAACTTAAGGTATTTAATATACTATTAAATAAGAGGTATATTCTTATAGAGAAATACTATTAATAATATATTTATAATCTTTAATATAGAGTTTTATATATTCAGCCTCCCACCTAATAGATAGCTTTATATAACGCCTAGTAAATAATTTCTATAATCGGAAAATACCTAGTTATATATTATAACCTATATATATCTCTATAGGTAAATATAATTAACAAGACCTAGTAGTATAGCTACTAGTTTAAACCTAGCTCTAACTTAGAAATAAGGACTAATAAGTAATAGAATAATAACTAGGTATATAAACTTATTAGTATAAGCCTTATAATAGTTTGTATAGAAAGTTATAGCTTGATGTATTAATAGAAGCTTTAAAGTATTAAACTTATTATAGTAGTACTTATAATATTAATTTATACTAATAATAATACTACTAGTGCATATTAATAATACTAGCTATAGATATAAAAGAGAGTGATAGAAGACTAGCTGACTATTTTATAATAGTATCCTTATTTATAATAATACTACTAATAATAATAATAATAAGAACTATTACTATATTTAACCCTTATAATCTTAATATAAATATTAATCTTATAAAAGTTATTAATAATTATAAGAACCATAATTACTTTTATAAGGGTTTAAAGGAGCTAGTTTTATATAAAAATAACTTTACTATTCTTTCTAGCCTTTTTAAAATAGCTATAATTATATTTAGCTTTAATATATTATTAGAAGATGAAGTTATTAGTAGAGCAAAAAAAAAGTTAAAGTAATAAAGGAGAATCTGATGCTTAAAAGTAGGGTGTTTAAAAATAACTCTAAATACTTTAAATATATCTTAGAAGTAGCCTGTTGGATATCTAAAAAGATATCTAGATTAAAGTTTGTTGTAAAAGTTGTTATCAGTTAATAGTAGGGAAAGTATAACCTAAGGTTAAATATATTGCAATTTAAAAACCTGAAGTAACTATAGCTATAGCTATTAGTATAAGATAGGTTGGAGCATAGGTCCTAGCTAGGAGCTAAATATTCTTTATATAAAGTCAAAGACTTTCATAATCTTTAATATAACTAAAAGGATTTATATAACTAGAAGTAATTTCATACTATTTTTATATTTTATACTACTTTTATATTCTATACTACTTTTGCATTTTATACTACTTCTATACTTTATACTACTTTTGCATTTTATATTAGTTTTGATATTTAATACGCTTTAGCTTCAAGAGAGAGTATTACTAATATTAAGTTAAATATAGTATTAAAATAGCTAAAACTATAGTAATAGGTAATTAAGTAGTTAACTTATTTATTCAGACTAATAAGACTTGAGGGATTATTATATAGATTTATCCCTATAGTATATAGTATATAGTATATATATATATATATATATATATTGTAATAAAGAGATAGATATCATAAATAGAAATAACTAATTATATACTATTTATACAATCGATTAATTATGATGTTTACTAGTTGTAAATTAATATTAATAGAACTCTTTATATAATTGATATAGAAAAGAACTTTATTTTATTATAATATTATATACTAAAATATTTAAAATACTTAGATTTATATTTACTTTGAGATTAATTATAATTGATTGAGATTTAGAATAGTTTATAATAATAGAAATAGATTAATTCAAAGTAGTATTAAGTAGTTATATCTTATAAAAAGATAAAAATAATATATTATAACTAATTAATAATAATTCAATTAGATTTAGCTTGACTTTTAATAGAAGTATACTATTTATATTAATAAACTACTAGTAATTGTATTATGTCTCAGAATATAATAAGTAGAGTTATAAAATAATATAGAACTATTAATTGTTTTTTCTAATTGTAAAGTTTCAGAATACTTTATCACTTTCAAATACATTTTAAAGTAATAAGTTTAATAACTAGAAGCTTTATTGGAATTTAGTTTTGTTTAAAAATATAACTCAAATTACTCTATGGAATACTTCAATTTTCTCTTTTAATAAAGTTAATATAATATAATAGAACCGACGCTCTTGCTTTGAGTCTTCTAATATTGCTAAATTCATTTAAAGAATAAAAATAAATTTTGTTAATAACTCTAATTTATGATATATAAATAGAAAGAAATAAAGGAAAAACTATATAAATTCAAAATACTTATTCATGTATTACTAGTAAGTTACTAAATAAGTATACTATGATTTAAAGTATTATATTACTATCAAACGGTTCCTCAGAACCAGTATTATCTACAGAGTATATGAGGCAAGAGCCGACCATAGGGTGTAACTACCTTTAAAGGGACCCCGAGAGACATGTGACTTTAAATAGATCAGAGACCTTCAATACAACCACAAGTATTATATTACTAATGTCATAAAGTTAGGTAATTATAATAATACTAATAGATAAGACTTACTTGGAAAATATCTACTAAGTAGTAAGAATGTTCGTATTAGAAGTTTTAATATAAATATAGTAAGCTAATTATATAATTAAAAAATAGTATTCTACTATATTAAAGTTAGGTTTAAATTTCTAGATATAAGTCATTGATAGTTGTAAGTTCCTAAATAGTTAATAACTCTTTAATTCTAAGCTACTTTAGTACTAACCTAGAACCCATAGTATTCTTATAAGACTAATATCAAAATAATTTATTAAACGAAATTAGATATTTCATCTAAATATATAATATTTATTAATCCTTATATAAATAATACTACTCAAGTTTGTCACAGTTCTTACTAATTTCTCACCAGTTCTAATCTTAGATTTCTATTAACTTTCTAATAGAACTATTATTAATTATCAAAAGAAACTCAAAGTTCTTAATAATAATTATTAATTAGTTATCTAAGCATATCTAGTAAGAATTTATAGTGTTGAAAATAACTGAGATTTATATAGAGAAGTTCTAAGATATTTAGTAGTAATTCTATAGTTTCTCTATATTAACTATTACTTATTATAAGTTAAATCAAATAAGTATTTTCAATTAATATTATATTAGTTAATAGAAGTATGATAAATATTATTAATATTATTCTATTTCTAGATAGATACTAAGATAGAAAGAGTAATACTTCAGATTTAAGTATTATAATAAATATATATTACTTCTTTATTATTAGACTAACTAATCTATCTTACTTTATTTTAACTAGTGTTAAAAATAAAGATTGTTTAATTATTAGGATATATTTAAATACGTTTCTGAATGGATTCAATATTATACTTATTCTATACATTTAGTAGAAGAATAGATTATATATTCTAATTTAGAGTAGGCTTTAGTATTCTCATCTTATTTTACGAATAATATGACTACAACTTAAGTAGTAATAAGATATATATAATAATATAATAGAATAAGTATTAATAAAATATAGTAAATAACTAAAAAGCTCTAGATTAGGGATAAAGTATAATTGTTACTATATTATATTAAGACAAATAAACTAAGGAAGTAGCTTAATTAAATAATTCTAAATATCAAGTTATTAATATACTAAACTTACTAAGAATGATATTAAATACCCCTATAAGTATTTACTTAATATTCTATATTAACTCTGTTAACTAAGTAGAAGATAGCTTTCTATTATGCTAATTATATATATATATATATTGATCTTATTCTAATCCCTATTAGGAAAGATAATAAAACCTAAAAAGAATATTAAGTTAAAGAAATACTAGTAATAATAAATACCCGAAGGTTGAATTATAATTAAAATATATTAATTAAATAGAAAGATTATTATATTTCAGTATAAGAATATATAAAGAGTCTTAATAATTATAAAGCTATGTTATAATTCAAATTATAATATAAGAATATTAGAAAGAATGATAAACTAATGTTAATTTACTAGTAATAGAAAAGTATATCAATTATAAGCTTAGTAATATAATAGCTTCTAAGAAATATATATAACTAATTATAAAACTTAGTTTTTAAACATGAGATAAAAAAGTTAAATAAAAAGATTCGTATTATCCTATTCCTCTTTATATTCCTAATATATGTTATCTTTTTTATTCCTATCTTATTCTTCCTTTTTGTATTAGGAATAATAATAAGTAGTATCTACTTATAAGTAGGATATCAGTAATACTAATAAGAACTAGTAATTATATAATAACAATAGACAAGTAAGTTAGTATCAATAAAACTAAAGATAAAATTATAATATTAGTAGATTATAATGTAACTATTAGAATATATTATAATACTCTACTATAGAAAAGCTAATATAATAAAAGTAAACAAAGGTAAAAAAGAGATTTATTATCATATTTATAATACTACTAAACCTAGTAATAATTTGTTCAAAAATAAGAGTAGAGTAAGTAAAGAAGTATTTTTGATATTAAAAGAAAGAATAGTAAGTATTAAAATAATATAAATTAGGGATATTCACTAGGAATAAAAGAAGTATTTATTATAATACTAGATTATAGTAGAGAACTCTAGTAAAAGGATAAGGGTATAGTAATTTTAAGTAGTATTTAGAAGAAATATCTCAAATAGATGTTTCTGATTAGTTAGGTTAATTTAGGTAACTAGAAGCTTTTAGTATATTATTAAAGTTATTAATAATAAGGATTATTATTATAATAAAATAGAAGGGTAATAGGGGGTATATTACAGAAATAATATTTGAGATTTAAATAAGATATCATTATTAGAATTCTATATAATTACTATTTTTATAACCAAGTAAAGCGTTTTTACTTTAAGTATAAACGTTTTAGGTTTATTATAGTTCTATTGAAATACTACTAAAGTATTCTTTATAGCTAGTTTCTAATAGTATAATATTATTATAATACTACTATTTCTTATTATAAAACACTAAATAGATTAGTAATTATAATGAATAGATTTTAATCTATTTTAATTATAAATATATATAAAGCCCAATTAGTCAATTTTATAGTTATCTAAGTATATATATATAAGCTAATCTTTATATATAGTATAACATTAAAATTTATTTTATTATTAAATATAAGTTATATTTCATCTACTTACTAGTAGTTTCTACTATTAATACTTAGACTTTACAGTTAAGTAAGAGAATTATAGATAATAAAGAAAAAGTTTAGTTTTTAGAAAAACCTTTCCAAAGAATAAACTAATAAGATTAATAATAATAATACTATAGTAATAGATAAAACTAGAAGAATACGGAGATAAATAAATCAGTTATATTTTTAGTTTCGATATTAATAGATAATATACTTTAAATTTCTACCCAGATCAACCATAATTATAACTATTAAAGAATAATTAGCAAAATGTTTATTGAATAGTAGGATTTTACATTAATTACATTATTATAATTATACTAGTTAGGTTTTATCTCAAATCTTAACTAGGAAGTTAAAATGACTAAGATAGTTAAGATTTATATTCATACTAATAAACATTTATTTAAAACCTCATTTTACATAATTCTAAAAATAGTATAGTTAATTATTCCCAAGAAATTATAATTAGAATATTGAAGAATTATTTTGAAGTTTAAAAAGAAGAAAATAAGAGTCGATATAAAAAGAAGTTTTACTATCTGAATTATTAGTAATATTGTAAAAGAAATATATATAATTAGATTTATAAATCTTATTGAACTACTAATCATAATATATTTTAATCTAAAGGAAAAGAAATATGAATATATAGTGATCAATGTAAGATAAATTACTATAGTTCTAGTAGTTATAATAGTAGTTATTTTAAAATAGGTAATATTGATTCTCCTAATGATTTATATTTTCTTTATAGATTTATTCAATAGATATAAACCTTCTGCTTTCTTGTTTTACTAGAGATCTCTTACTCATTATATTTACTTAGAATAGAATTTAAAAAGTATAAAACTAGATTTACTATAGAGACTACTCTATAATATATTAAAAGAATAGTTATTTAAAACCTAATATTAAGTTATAGATTTAATAAATAGGAATCAAATTTAAATTAAATTGTCTATAACTAAAATACATATTTTACTAACTAAAAAGCTTAGAGGGAAGTACTAACTTTAAATAAATATTATATTTTTAATATTTCCAATACTTATAACAACTACGTTTTACTATTAAGTAAACAAATATTATATTTATTATTTAAAATAATAGTAATTAGTTATATTAAAAGTTTTTAATCTATTTAAACTCATATGCCTCTTAAGATCCTTTAAAGAAAACTATACTTGGTAGTTGGGTCTTACTTTATAAATCCTACATATATCACTAGTATTAAAGAGGCTATTTAGATAAAGGAAATCTCAAGTAGTATATATAATTAGTTAAATATAATATAAAATAAACAGGGAAAGTATCAACCTATTTGTTATAATTACTCTTTTAAGGATTATAATACGGTAATATTAATACTAGCTAGTTACCTACTACTAACTATTAAGAGTTACTAACTACTAATAGGTACTAATAAGAGCTAGTAGCTAGTAGTAATTACTATTTAGTTTAGATAATTAAAAGGTATATAGCTACTAATTGTAATTACTTACTATAGGATTAAAACTTACTACTCTTACTATAATAGTAAAAGCTAGCTCAACGTTAAACCACTGTATCAAACAGGTATTATTTAAAATAACATAATATATAATCATTAATATTTATATAGTTTTCCATAGAATCTATATTATAGAAAAGACTAAATGTAAAATTATACTCTAGATCTACTTTAGCTTATTAAAATAGCTTATTATTCTTTTCAAATTAATAAGTATACTTATAATATTATAGTATAATATTAATAATATATTTTAGAGTATGTTTGAGAATTCCATTATGATATATTGAGATAATACCTTTATCTATGGTTATAAGTTAATCAATAATCATAAAATTAAGATTCAATATAATATTAAGTAACTATAGAAAACTAGACTATATTTAGATTTAGAGAAATATACATTCTCTATAAAATAGATTGAATATCTATATTCTATTATTAAAGTAGAGAACAGTATTTATTATATTTTTAAGAAAGTTAAAACTATATAAGAATAAGAAGTCTCTTAGAATATCTATAATATTTGAGAGTTTCTTTTTCATTCTATGAATATCTACTATAACTTAGTTAGTTGTTCTTCTGGTTTAATAGACTTTCTTAAATAATTAATATAGAAAAAAGTATTATTTTGTTAGGATACTATATTTTCAAAAGTATTTTAAATATTCAAATTTAGATTTATCGTGTAATTAACTATAATATAATAAAACTTAAAGATATATATATATATATATATATTAATAGAAATAGATTATTCTAGAGTAATATTAAGTAGTTCTTTTAATATGAAAATGAAAATAGTATATTATTTAGTTAGTTTTACTTTATACCTAGAATAGTATCTAAGCTTTATATTCTATATATAGATTTAACTATATATCTTACCTAATAATAGTATTTATATTAATACTAGCTTATAATTAGTTAAAATAGTAATAGAACTACTTATTATTATAAATAATTATACCACTAGGTTTAATATTTAACCCTATAGTTATAGAAGACTTTATAATAATAATTAGGAAGAATCTTATTAAAACTAAAGCTTAATATATATAATTAAAAGTAACTACTAAAATTATAGAGTTAAGAATATTTATAAACCTCTTAAAAATAGAATGAAATAGAATATTTATAAGAACCAGGCGTTCTATAATCTATTATTCTTCTGTATCCGAATAGAGTGCTTATAGTTAGTAGTAATTAAATATCTCGAGATATTCGAATTATATATAGCTATAAAGGTATGAGGGCGTAAGGTTATTGCAGAAGGAGTTATTAGTTATTTATTATTAAAAAGGTTAATATAAAATAAGTATATTAGTTATAATTATAAGAAGTTTGATTTTAGATTAACTAGATGCTAGTTATAATAGTTCGTAGGAGGGTAGAAAGCTGAAGTTATACTTTAGGGGGTAATATATCTACTAATAGTTATTAGATTTATTCTAATATATAAAGAACTTCTATTTCTATCTTTCTAATAGAAGTAATAAGAAGTTATATGATATTTCTATATGAATAAATCGTATAAAGATTACTCTATAAATATATACTTATTTTACTTTTTTATTCCTAGTAGTTCTTAAGTAAATAAAATAAACGTATAGAGATTCACTCTTTTATAAAGTATTAGAAGTAGCTCAAGCTATATATACTATAGTATAATACTTCATGCGTTATAGCTATAGTAGCTAATATGCTGTAATTATACTATAGTATACGCTATACTTTAGCTCTTATACTGTAATTATAATATATTATATATTATAGCTCTAGTAGTCTATATATTATACTAAAGTATATATACTATAGTTATAGTACTTTATATACTATAGTTATAATACGTTATATATTGTAGTTATAATAGCTTATATATTAGACTAAGGTATATACGCTATAGTTATAATACATTATATACTATAGCTATAGTAACCTATACGTTATAACTATAGCTAGAATTCTAATAGTACAACTAGAACTCTAAAATAAACCTTCTATATAAGAACCTCAATATCTCTATAAATAATAGTGAGAAATAGTTAATTATACTATTAATTAAATTATTATTTCTCTTTCTATTTAATTATTATTATTATAGATATTTTAAATAAGTCTTTAGATTGAAAAAACTATTTTTATTATATCATATTTCTCCTGATTTTATAATTATCTATAGTAATTACTTAACAATTAATCTCTATATCTATTTATTCTAATAGGTTATAAGCCTAGTTCTTTTCAACCTGAAGATTCTATACTTTATTTATTAAAGAATTACCCTTTTTATTTATTTATAAAAATCGAATATTATAATAAAATCTATAAAAATCTCTACCTTTTTACTACTTTTATAGAAACTAAATACCTTACTAGAATTACTTTATTTTTATAGAAAATCGACTTTATTTGACAAGGTATATTAATACCTAAAAATCCAATTTTTCTACTTATTTTAGCTTTTTTTTAATTCTTTAGATATTTGAGATTTATTCTTAATGAACTATTCTTTCAAACTATGTTTAAGTTTATTTCTTCTTTAGTTTTAAATTATTCTAATAGTAAAAAGATCAATTTATATAGAAAACTAACTCCTTTTATTTCGAATTTTACCTTGACTTTCCATTTATTTTATAAAGAAGGAATAATTGAATTTATTTAAAAAAGAGACGGAAAATATTGAGATTTAGATTTCTATCTTTATTTTAATATTAAGCTTGAGATTTCTGACTTTTAGAACTTATTCTTTGAGTTATATTTTTATTTCAAATGGAAAAAAGAATTGTAATCTTTAATCTTTATCTTTTTAGAAAATATAATACTTTTTTATATCATATACTATAAGGCTTCTATATCTTTTTAGAAAGATTCTTATAATCTATATATTTGGAAAAATCTATTTTTCTTTAATAAAATAAATAACTCTAGAAAAATTACTCTTTCTAAATTAATAGGAAGTAATAATTATAAAACCTAGTCTATTTATATTAAAACTTTACTTATTTGTAAAGATATTTTTATAAATATTATTAAACCTATTACTTCTAGGAATAAGGATAAAAATGAAAAACTTTAAATTATATATAACTATATTATAAGTATAGTTTTTTAAAATATAGAAAATAATATAGATATCTTTAAATATTTAAATATTTAAAAGAATTCTATAAGCCCTTAGGACTTATTAATAAATTCTTAATTTATAAAGACTTTTTT
>QAPF01000810.1:0-17976 GCA_004367935.1 Colletotrichum sidae | reverse complement strand
TTAATCTTTTATCAAGTAGAGGTATATTCTAAGACTAAATAGAATAAGTATAAAGTTATTTAGTTTAGTAGTATTATTAATTATTTTATATACTACTTAAAGGGATGCTTCTTAAGTAGTAATAGGTTTCTTATTATAATAGATCTTATATATATAATAGAAAAATATATAGTAGTATTTAATCTTATTAATACTATTATATATTTTAATTAGAATAATATAAATTATTAATTCTATTATTTTTACTTCTAATCTGAAGTCTTTAGATTGAAATATTATACTTATATTTACAGTAATAAATTCAGGATGGCTTTAATATATATTGATCTAATATATCTTAAAGGCTTCTTATATTACTTTTATTGAAATATTTAGTAAAAACTAAGTAGTATTAAATACTATTATAGTATTAATAATATGGAGTATGGGGTAGCTATTAATATAGATAATATGAATAACTATCTTAAAGTTAAAGTTAATATTATTATAAATAGTAAAGTAAAAGTATAAAAGAGCTATATCATATATTTAGTACTAATATAAGTACTTTTTAAATATTTTAAAGGCGTATTATTTAATTAGATATCCCACTTTATTAAAAATATTATAGAAGTATATAATAGCTAGATATTTAAAATAGTAATGAAATCTTTATATCTCTATTTCTATAAGGTATATAGAAGTAATTATTCTCTCTTTATTAAGAAGTATCTATAGATACTCCTATTTTTAAATAACTAGAATAGCTTTCTTATTTTAATAAAACTTATTATAAATATTATTAAATCTAATATTAAAGTGATTTATATTAATAAGATAGGATAAAAAAGAAGTATTATAGAATATTATATAAAGTATAATAATACTTAGAAGTATAGGAATATTAATTATTCTAAATATAATAATTAGAGAGGTTCTATCAAAACATATTATTATTAGTTTGTTTTATAGAAGTATAAAGGTTATAGAAGGATTAATAGTTTGTTTAAATATAGTAAATTAGAAATACCTAGTAGTTAAGAAGTTAGTAATATTTAAATTAAATAAGATATTTTAAAAAATAGTATTTAAATAATAGTTTTAAAATATAAATATAGATATAGGAGCTATAATACTATCCTTTTTATTAATTTTACTATCAGAAGTATTATTTTAAATAAGAATATAAAATATTATTTAATTTTAGAAGACCTTTGTCATTTTACTTCTATTAAGCATAATAAGGTCTTTACTAAAGAATAAAATTAAAAGCTATTTAGAAGAATAGTATTTTTATTTTTAAAGCTATGTTATATTTAGTATTATATAATAGTATTATTAGGCTTATAATTTTAAAAGAAGTCCTTAAAGTTATTATTTAGATTATTAATCCTTTTATAATCTATAAGAAAGGTTTAATATATTGTTATAAAATATACCTTAAAGTTAATATTTAATTTATACTAGTTAAATAAGATATATTTCTCTTTGAAGTCATATCTTATGGATTAATAACCTATTTTACTATATATATAGTACTTCTTATTTAAATAGCTATATATAACTATAGAGGAAGAATAAGTTCTATTTAATATAAATAAGTATAAATACTATAAGGTAGTATAAGTAGAGTATTAAGCATTTTATAATATAACGCCTTAGGGGTACTTTTAAAAGGAGCTATATATATATAGTTAACTTAAAATTAATTATTAATTTACCTCTAGGCATTACCCTTACTATTCTGAATATATTATAACTTTTAGATTAATATAATATTACTTATAACTAATTTCAACTAATTATAAGAACTCTAGAATATTACTATAAAGCTGACGAAGGCTAATTAATACTTAAATATACTATAATATATATTTATAGATTAGAAGTAGAATGTTATATTTATATAGAAGTTTAGTAGGAAGGCTTTCTAGATATAAGTAAGTTTACATATAAAGGTCTTAAGGGCTTTTTTTATTTTTCTTAGGGTTTTTAATTATAATACTTCGAAATATAGTATTTTACTAATTAGAGAGGTATAGCTATTAATATTTATTATTTTCAAAGTAATCTTCAAAATAGTAAATTATTTATTTAAACTATAAATTAAGGTTAAGGTTATTTAAATATTTAAAGTAATATTCAAAAGCCTGATCTTTTAGTATAACTGAAAATATACTAACTTATATATAATATAAGATACTAAGCTTGAAGTAATAATTATAAACAATATAGAGTTTAGTTTTAAATATATTATATAGATTTCTATTATACTTTATATCTTTATTAGATAGCTTTATAAGATCTATAGTATACTTAGTTAAAGTATTTTCAAAAGGAGTAATAGAAGTAGTATATAAGGAATGATGAAATTATTTTGATAATTATAAGTTATTATATCTATAGTTTACTTCTTATATATAAAAAAGCTTTATATTAAAAAGGCTATATATTAATAAGGTTAATAAGAGGAATAAGAAGTATAATATTAATACCAAAAGTAAAAAAACTAACTAGTTATATTATTATTATCATTCTTCTATTCTTTATAAAAAAGCTAAAATAGGTTTAATCTATTAAATCTTAGGTTTAGCTTTATAGAGAGGTATTATAATCTCCTATTTTTCTTCTATAAATTCTTTAAATTACTCTAAGAACTTCTTAAGGTTTTATTTAAAAATATTATAAACTTATTAGTTATAATAATCTTTTTAAATATCTAAGGAGTAAATAGATCCTATTAAGAAATTTAATATAAGATACTAAAAATCCTTTTACTATTTATATTAATTTTAATATTACAAAAAAAGAAATAGTTTTAAATATATTAAATAGTTTAAATATTTATAAATTGCTAAATTATGAGAAATTAGTTTTCAAAGTTATTTTTAAATATCTAAAAAAGCTTATATTTATACAGTTTTAAATAGTTATAAAGTATTATTTAATATATTAAGTAATCTGAAATTATAAAAGTATTTTAATCTATAATATTCTTATAATCTATATCTTTAATCTATTTGAATAGTATGGGATCTAAATTTTAATATATATTTATAAATATAAAGATATTACTTAGTATTACTATAATAGTTAAAAAGATATTTAGAATAAATATTTCTCTAAAGATTAGTAACTTAAATATTATTATAAAGATAAGAGGAATATTAAGAAGGTTTTTAAGGAATTCTTCAAATCTCTTAAAAAGTTAAAATTAGAAATATTATAAATTTCTAATACCATAAAGGTTTAGTAAGGTTTAATCAGATTTATTATATCTACTGAATATATTTTAATAAGTAATAATTAAAAGCATATAATTAAACTTCTTAAAAAATACTATAGGGAGTGCTTTAGTTTAATTAAAATAAAAGCTTTAATATAATATTACTACTTAAGTCTTATAAAAACCTCTTCAACATATTAATATGTAATTTAGAGTCTCCTAGTTAGGGTTTTAAAGTAAAAAGAGTTTAAAGTATCTAAATAGTAATTCTTATAATCTTTTATTTTATATAAGCTTTAAATATAGTTTTTTATAATTATATCTTCTATTATAATAAGTCCTATTAATCTATAGTATAGTAGTAATAGAAAGGTTGATTACTAATTAGTATTAGTTTATCTAGAGGGTAATATATACTATATATAATCTTACTATATAAGTATAAAGTAGTATTCTAATTATTTATTATTATTATTCTTATTCTATATAGTATAAAGTATTATATAAAGCTTTAGATCTATAGTATAATAATTACTTACTAATTACTATATAATTAACTATAGCTAGTACTAAATACCCAATACTTATTACTAATAGGATATATAAGGTATACTACTATATATATAGTAATATATATAGTTACTATATACCTTACAGTATAATATAACCGATCTATAAGTTATAGCTTAGCTAAATAAAGAATAGTAGTTTTACCTACTTGTGAAGCTAAGTATATAGTTCTAATAGATACTACTAAAAAGCTATTTACTTATATAATAACTATAGTTTTATTAATAAAGCTTTAGGATTTAGAACTATTAATAAGACAATTATCTTTATAGATAATTATTAGCTAAAAAGCTTGCTGAAAATACTAAATTCTAGAAAAAAAGCTAAGTATATTGATATTTATTATTATTATATTAGAGATCTTACTCGAGATAATCAGATTAATTTCTATTATATTGACATGAATAATAATATAGCTAATTTTTTAATAAAACCTTTAGGCTGAATTAAATTTACTAATATTATTAAGAGAATTCTATAGAATAATTTTAATATTTAGTTTTCTTATAAATGAAACAATCTGAGTAATCTATTTTCTAAGAATTAATCTTTTCCTTCAACCCTTTACTAGTTTTAGGTTTTTCTGATTTTTTCTAATATTTTTTACTTTATTCTAAAGTCTTTTCCTTCAAACCTCTTCTAGGTTTGAGGTTTTTCAGATTTTAATCTTTTTAAGATTTTTCTCTATTTTTAAGCTTTTTACTATTTTTTAAACTATAAAAGATTTATTCATTTTATTTACCTTAAGGGGGGATATTAGAATTCTAGCTATTTAATTATTATTTATATTTATCCTAATAACCTATTTTAAATATTTAAGAGCTTGAATATTCTCTTTTACTCTTATAACTCTATATTTTCTATTTATTATAGAAAATTAATTATTAGAGTTAAGGTTATACTATTTTAATTATTTATACTCTAAATTAATCAAATTATAATATTAGAATATTTAGTAAATAGACTACTTAGTAGCCTAAGCGTAATAAAGCTGAAAGCTCTATATAATATAAGGTTAATCTTTCTGAAAATAAATTCTATTTAGATATTAATACTACAAAGTTCCCTACTTCCTATAGAACCTGAACTTCCTATTATTATTACTATTTATATTAATATTAGTACTATTTTCAGATACTATTCTAAATGACCTATTCTTTAATAATTAAGAGTTGTTAATTCCTCTTTACCTTTTACTAGTTACCTATTACTAGTTCAACAAGCTTTATAATAAATAGCTATTAAATACTTAGTATTCATATTAAAAATAACTATATCTAAATATATAATATCTAAGTATATAGTATCTATAGTAATATCTATAGCTATATTAAAAGTAACTATAGCTAAAGAAACCTCTAATACTACTAGTAAATATATAGTAGTATTTTTACTATTGAAACTTTAAATAGTTACTAATAAGTTAAATAATATAGTAGTTTATATTATAATATTAATAGTTATAGTATTAGAATTAATCTTTATAGCTATTATCAAATAAAGTAATATTACTATAGTAGTATTTATATACTTTTTTAAATAGTAGTTATTTTTATAGAGATTATATTAGTATAACTACTTAATGTTAAACTATTAGTAACCCTAGTATTATTACCTCTTGAAATAACTATTAACTATAAAGACTGTTTAAAACTTCCTAGTTCTCTTTATAACTTCCTTTATAAAAGTATTATTCTATATAAAATTAAGGATTAACTAATAGTAATTTTAGATAGCTATATATTATAGCTATAAGTTTCTAATATGTATAAGATTTAGTAGGTTATAATAAAGTTAGTATATAGTTTCTAGACTTAGTAGTATAACTATTACTATATATTATTACTAGACCCTATATAGGTTGACTTTATAGTATTTATTTACTACTAATTAATTAACCTTATTCTATAAGAGTTATATTTATATAGTATACTTTATATACTTCAGTATGAGGGTTAGTTCCTACTAAGGTTCTATATTGAATAATTAGTAATTTATTAGGTTTTAGGTGTTCCTATAGAAGTATTAAGACTTTATACTTTCTTTTTACCTTAAGATTAAGTTATAATAGTATTTATAGTATTAGAAGTTTAATAACTAGGTATTTAGAGTAGTAGCTCTAATAACTAAGTACTTATAGGAAATATTATAGTTTTATAAAGAAGGCTTTAGTAGTATTAGAAATACTACTACTAAGAGGTTAGTATCGAAGTATTATAGAGAGATTAATACTCTAGAAGGCTCCTTAATAAAGAAGTTATATCTTAAAGGCTACTTCTTGTATAAAATATATAGTAAGTTAGATTATATTATAACTACTTATTATTATAATAAGTTCTATATATTTTACTTGAAGCTAGATTATTCTATAAAGGTTTACTATAAGCGTTTTATTACTAAAAGCTTATTAAAAAGTCTCTAAAGCTATAATAAGCTAGGGGCTAGAAACTTATAGTAAAATAAAAGTATTCTAGAAAGTAGGTAGCTTATTAGTAAGTATATACTAATATCTTAGTAGTTTAATTAGGTATAGGAAGCTTTATATATCTAATTAGTAATAGGATATCCTATAGGAAGCTTTATATATAGGAAAGAGTTAGATATTCTAGTTTAACCTAAGGATTCTAGTTAATATATTAGTTTTATTAGTTAATATACTGAAGTTTTACTAATAAGTAGGAGATCTTATAAGTTAATAAAAGCCTATAGGAAGCCTTATTAATTTAATATAATAATAAGAGCTTTATATATTAATAATTCTTTGCAGGTGGCCGTATGGATTTCGAGGAGATTTTAGTTCTATTGTAAAGGTTACGGAAGAGCGATAGATCACGGAACGCCTGGCTTTTAGCACTCTGTTTTATTCTATCTCAAGAGGTTTATAAAAGTTCTTAACCTTATAACCTTAGTAGTTACTTTTAGCTATATATATTAAGCCTTAGTCTTAATAAGGCTCTCTTTATATAGATTATTACTACGAAGTCTTCTATTATTATAAAGTTAAATATTAAAACTAGAGATATAATTATCTATAATAATAAGTAATTTCATTACCATTTTAACTAGTTATAAACTAGTATTAGCATGAATACTATTATTAGGTAAAATTTATAGTTAAATCTATATATAGGGTGAAGAGTTTAGATACCATTCTAGGTATAGAGTAAAAGTAACCAAATATATTAATATATATATTAGATAAGCCTTCTTTATTAGTATATATATAGGAGGAACCCTTTAATTTTATAACTATTATCTTAATTACTAAATAATTAGTAAATAACTAGTAAAGTTATTTTTAAGAGTAGTTATATTGTATATATAAACCTTAAGGCTTAAGGCTTCTAAAGAAGGGGGTAGTGATAAAGATATATACCTTATAATGTATATAAAAAGCTAGAATAGCTAGGATTATTATATATTATATAATATAGTAGTTTAAAGTTATTATAGGGTAAAAGCCTTCTTATAGCTACTACTAGTTAGCCTACTAAGTTGAAGACTTATAACCTATAGAGACTTACTTTCTACTACTATTATACCTTTCCTTACTAAGCCTTTAGCTATTCTTTTATAATATAGTATTAATATAATACTGATAAGGTTATTATCATAAGGTTACTACTATTAAAACTATTAAAAAGATAAAAGCTAACTAGAGGAATACTAGTATATATATATAAGTATATAAATACAGAGATTTTAGATAAAAAGCTATAAGATTTGAATATCATACTTATAAGGTTATTATTATAGAGATTTTAGTATAGATAGTCTCTATAAGGTTATAATGATAAGGTTAGTAGAGGGGTATTAGATAAGTAGAAATTTCTTAAGATTTATAAGGGTTTTAAAATAGTTACTTCAGAATAATTATTTAAGTAATATAAGGATATTTAAAGTATATATTATATAGCTATAAAAGGTTTTAAATAAGAGTTAGTAGGGGGTATTAGGAATACTTCTAATAATATTATAAGTAAGTAGTAAATAGTATACTATAGATATAGTAGATAAATATTTCTATAACTAGTGGTAAAAAAGAAGTCTTGCTAATATCCTTGTAATTAAAATAGCTGAAGAGTAATTAATATATCAGTATAATTAGAATATATCTTAAGAAACTAGTATTAACTAGAACTTAATATTCAAAGGTTGAAATATGAAAGCTTAGAATAAACTCTTAAGTCTTAATTAAAAAAAGATATTAGAAAGTTATTCTTACTAGTACCTTATAGTTAGCTTTAAGTTTTAAAGCTATAAGGGTTTTAAGATTATAAGAACTTTAAAGTTATAAAAGCTTTAAGGTTATAAGGATTTGAGAAATAGTATAATTAGGATTTAGTAGATAAGTATTAGGTTTAAATACCTTAAGAGTATTAAGGTTATAAGAATATAATTTCTAAAGGGGGAGATAATAGCTACTATAAGACTATAAAGCTATATATTATAAATAAATATTATACTATCTATAATATAATAGCTGAAATAGCTATATAATAGCTAATATAGCTAATAGAGTATAGAGAAAACTATAGATCCTATAATTTTAAATATAAGGATTATTAGAAAGATATTAGAAAGCTATAGTAGTAGTAGTATATAAGAGGCTACTATAATAAGAGGCTATATTAATAAGTATATAACTTCAAGTAAGAGGGGGATTGCTAGAAGGATAGTAGTATAGCTATAGTAGAGGTATTAATAGTAGTATATAAGAGGTTATAATAATGAGAAGTTATATTAATAGAAGTAATAATAGTAGTATATAAGAAGTTATAGTAATAAGAGGCTATATTAATAAGAGTATAGCTTTAAGTAAGAAGGGGATTACTAGAGAGGTAGTAGTATAGCTATAATAGTAGTATTAATAATAGTATATAAGAAGTTATATTAATAAGAGTAATAAGAAGGTAGTAGCATATAAAAGACTATATTAATAAGAAGCTATATTAATAGAAGTAATAGTAGTAATATATGAGAAGGTTTAATAATAAGAAGCTAGTAATAAGATACTATAGTATAGTTTTAAGTAAGAAGGGGATTATTAGAAAGTTAGTAGTATATAAGAAGTTTTAATAATAAGATGTTATAGCAACTAGAAGCTATAGTAATAAGAAGCTTATAACTATAAGAAGCTTTTAAGAGATTCTATAAATAGTACTACTCTTTCTACTATAAGGATCGAGGTTTAATAAGAATACTAGGAGTCTAGTTTAAATATTAAGAATACTAGAAGGCTAGTAGGAAGACTAAGATATATATTATAGAAATAAGAAGTTTTAAGATCTAGGAATAATTTTACAAGCTATAAGTCTATAAAGATATAGTCTATAAGAGAGGGTAATATATTAAGAGATATAAGTAGCTTTTAGCTAGCTTCTAGTTAGGCTACTATTTGGTTTTATATAAAGAAGGATATTTAAGCTATAATAACTAGGATTTTAGTCAGAAGAGTTAGATTTAAATATATTAACAACTTTATACTTATATTAAAGCTCCCTATATAGATCTATTACTTAGTTACTAAATATATTCCTAATACTAAGTCTTTTTTACTACATTTATCTATATATATATATATATAATATATTACTAGGTTCTTTTTCTATTATAGAGATTTTATACTAAGTATTATATCACGCTACCTCCTAAGTAGGGGGCTAAATATATAATATACTATAGAATAAGCGTTTACTATAAAAGTAATATAAAGCCTTAGGTTTAGAACTAAATAAAGTAAAGCTTCTATTTCTTACTAAAGCTTTAAAATATTAGGCTTTATAGACTTTTCTTTACTTTTGAATGATTTTAAATTATTATCTATAGTAGCATCAAACTTATAAATGATTTCTTTTTTTATATTTTTAAATTATCTGCTCAATACATTTATTTCAATTAATAATAACTATTCTATCTTTTTTGATCTATAGATAAACTATGAATTAAAAAGATAGAAGATTCTCTTAAGTTCTGAAGGTTTATTTCTATTATGAGAAAATTATATTTATAACTATTTATTTACTAATTATCAAAAGCTCGCAATACATGATCTATATAGCGAGCTAAAATAGCTATATAGGGTTTTGGATTTAAAATAAGAACTACTTCATTATAAGAAGAAGAAATAAATTCTATTGAATACAAAAACCTTTCAAATAAATATACTAGAGTCTAGAACTCTTTTTAAAACTACGTAAAACTTTATTTAATGCAAAGTTAAAGATATACCTCTGATTACTTCATGAGTACTTAAATTTTATTAAGATTAAATTCTAAAGAATTATTCTTTATACTAAAATCACTTCTGGTTGATAGATCAATATATATAAAGTTATCGATATTAGTATAATTAAACGCTATAGTAGTTTTCTATTATATAAAGATTTATTCTAAGTGAATGTCGTAATGTAGGCTATATTCTATATAATAGCTTTTACCCTATAGATACTAGTTATATTAGTATAAATACTATTCAAATTATATTTCTTATTCATTCTAAAAGATAAAACTTTTTACTTTCTCATATATTCTCTATGCTATACTATAAGGCTTCTTCTAGAGATCTCTATGAGTATTAGTAATTAAAAACTTAGTTCTTTGGATAATTTTATCTTCTCTCTTTACTACTAGATAAATATAATAATATATACTTATTACCCTCTTTTTAATCCTTTCTTTTAGATATATACATACAATACTACTTTTCTTAAAGCGTTTCTATATATCTCTATTTTAATATTCTATATAAAGTATTACTTTTTAAAATATCTCGCTCTATTTACCTATTTCTCAAAAATACTCTCTCGGCGCCCTACGCCCTTAAGGTATCCTAGTACCCTTATAATATCTTTACTACTCTATACCTATAGCCGGCTTCTTCTCGCTCTTTTAATTTCATTCTATTTTTATCTCTCTATCCAATTTATATTTAAACTAGCTACTTATAACATAATATTACTTTAGTAAAATAAACTTGCGTATAGTAGTTATTTTAAATATCTCTTTGTAGATATGTTTTATATATTCAATATATATACGAGAATAGAGAAAAGTTAAGAATCTTTTCAATAGAAATAGCCTTAGTCTATCGATACTAGAAATTCTGAACTTAATTTGGACTATCTAATAAACTCAATATTAAAAGGAATTCTCATATTATTCATACCATAGGTCTAAAGATAATTATTAAGAAGAAATTAATCTATCTAAATAGATCTAATAGTCTAAAGAAGAATTTTCAAAAGTCTAATCTTTCATAATAATATTACTAAGTAACTTTACTATATAATTTCACTTAATACCTTTAAGTTCTTATAAAATTTCAACACTCCCAATATAAGCTATATTTCTTAAAAGGGATGGTCTAGAATAGTATTAATTTAGTTACTTTTGCTCTATATATAGAATGGTATCTAAGCTCTTTACTCTATGTATAGATTTAACTATAAAATGTTTTATATATATACTACTAATTACATACGATATATAAAGTATAGAAACTATAGTAGAGAAAGAAGAATTACTACTAATACCTACTAATTTCTATTAGTCTAGAAGCTATATTCTATATACTATATCTTAATTCCTCAATCTTAAGTAGCTATATATCTCTAAATAGCAATAGAAAGATAGTAGCGAAAATGCTAGGGATACTTCTATTAGAATAGATAGATAAGAAGGTAAATCAATAGTTAAGTTATTACTATAGATAACCGTGAAATCAGGAGGAATATAATATAATAAAAGTAGTTTTCTCAATATGAGGACTTATTTAAAGTATTTATAATAATAATAATTAAATGGAAGGAGAAATAGCTATTTAATTGATAGTATAATTAACTATTTCTAACTATTATTTATAGAGATATTAAGGTTTTTATTTTAAAAAAGTTCATTTTAGACTTCTAGCTATACTATTAGAGTTCTAGCTTTACTATTAGAATTCTAGCTCTAGCTATAATATATAAACTACTATAACTATAGTATATAAAGTATTATAACTATAATATATAAGGTCTAAACTACTTCTAATACTTTATAAAAGAATAAAAGTATATGTATTTATCTTATTTACTTATGACTTCTAGCTATACTATTAGAGTTCTAGCTTTACTATTAGAATTCTAGCTCTAGCTATAATATATAAACTACTATAACTATAGTATATAAAGTATTATAACTATAATATATATATCTTAATATAATATATAGGCTGTTATAGCTATAGTATATAATATATTTTACTTGTAATATATAAGCTAAAGTATGATATATATTATAGTATAGTTATAATATATTAACTATTATAACTATAATATATAAGGCGTTATAACTATAGTAAAAATAGTTTGAACTACTTCTAGTATCTTATAAAAATGAAATATCTTATTTACTTAAGAACTACTAGGGATAAAAAGGTAAAATAAAGATACATTTATATAGCGATTTGTATATAATTCATTTATATAGAGATATAATAAAGCTTCTTATTACTTCTATTAGAATAATAGAAATAGAACTTCTTTATATATTAGAATAAATCTAATATCCCCTTATAATATATATTTTACTCATATATAACTTACTTACATAAAAGCTTATAAAGCTTAATAAAAAGTAAAAAGGAAAGAATTTTATAAAATTATAAAACCTAAAATTTATAAAAAGTGAAAAAGAAAAAACTTTTAAGATATTCTTTCTTGAAACTCCGATAAAATTCACTTAAATTTTACTAAGCCTAAAGGTTTCGTAAAAATATTAGCTATATTATCTTCTATATCTATATAATCTATAAAGATATTTTTATTCATAATAAAATCTCTTATAAAGTAATATCTTATATCTATATATTTTACTTTTCTATAAAATTTGAACTTCTCAGCTAGCTTTTTTACTATTAAACTATCTATAAAAGTCTTAGTTTTTTTAATTTTAGATAATTCTAACTCTAGATTTATATAATTATAATTATAATTTAAATAAATAATTTATTTCTTTATAGGCGTCTAATAGAGCTATATATTTAACTTCATAAGCAGATAAAACTACTATTCTTTATTTTATAATAGAATAACGTATAATATTACTATTTCTCCTTGAATAGAAAATATAAAAAGAAATAGACTTTCTATTATTTATATCTCTTATTTAATCTAAATTAGTATATCTTATAATCTTATAATATCATTAATCGAGCAAATATCTTTATAATTATAAGTAAATCTATATTCTTTATTATTATGTAAATAGCTCTATATACAGTTACAAGCTAGAAGATAATATTTATATAATCTATAAGTTAATTAAAAACTAAGTATTACCATAAAATTAATATTAAACCTTATCTTTAGAGCTACATATAATAAAGCTCCTATTTCTTATTAAAAAGTCAAAGAAATTAGATTTTAAAGCTTTTTCTTTATTTTCAAGTAGATTAGAATTATTATCTATAGGAGTTTCAAATTTAGAAATAGTTTATTCATTATTTAATAATTCTCTTAGTATATTTACTCTAATCAAAAATAATTATTTTTTCTTTTTAATTTATAGATAAATTATAACTGAGAAAAGTAGAAGGTTTTCCTAGGTTCTAAAGTTTTATTTTCTATTTGAAAAGGTTATATATATAACTAGCAATTCTTTAATTATTAGCAGCTAGTAATATATTATCTATATAACAATTTAAAATAGCTATATAAAGTTTCTTATTTAAAATAAAAACTATTTTATCATAAAGAGAAATAATAAGTATAGTGTCGGCATTCTTATTATTATTATTATTATTAGTAGTAGTAATATTGTCGTAGGATAAAGAGAAAGCTAGTCTTCCATCGCTTTCTTTTATCTATAAGGTTGGTATCATTAAGGTATACTAGTAGTATTCCAGCTGGTATAAGTCAATATTATAAATACTACTATAATAAGTTTAATACTTTAAAGCTACTACTATAGAAACTATTATACAACTTATACTAATTTCTAAGTTAGAATTAGATTTAAATTAAATATTATACTACTAAGTCTCTTTTATTATATTTACCTATAGAGATATATATAAGCTATAGTATATTACTAGGCTTTTTTTTATTATAGAGATTTAATACTAGGTGTTATATAAAACTACCTATTAGGTAAGGGGCTGAATATATAATACACTAAAGAGAAATAATAAATACTATCGAATAAAGAATAATCTTCAAAAATATATACTAAAGTTGAAAACTCTATATCGAATTTTATAGTACTTTATTTGATTAATAAATAAAAGTATAGTCTTTATTATTTATATAAGTATTTATATTTACATTGAGATTAAATTCTAAAGAAACGTTCTTTATATTAATATAAAATCTAATTAGTAGATAAATATGTACAGGATTATTGATATCAATATGAGTAAACATTATAATAACATTATTTTATATTAAAATATATTCTAAATAAGTAGAACGAATTATTATATACTTCTTACGTTTAGGCTTATAAGTAGTACTAAAGATTTCTAAATAATTAATATCTAAATATTAACTATAGCTTTAACCTACCTATCTAGCTTTATATATAGTGTCTTTAGTTATATTATTTATATTTAATTTATAAACCTATCTACTATTTAGAATATTAATACTTTTAATATTAATAGTAGATAGAGGTATTACTTTCTAACTATTTATAGATTTTATTGATTCTATTCTTTTTATTATAGCTAGAATCTAGTTTCTATATTCAAGGAATTTGAATACTTAAACAAAAGAAGTAGGCTCTTCTATTTTATTTATTAATAAAACATAAGAACGTTAATTATCTTTATTAGTATGTTATATAATATTATATAATTATTTAAACTAAGATAGTTTAAAATAGTGAAGAAAGCATTCTTTTTATAGACTTTATAGTCGTTTTAGCTTTATCTAATAAAATAAGTAAGTCAATATATAGGTTAGACTTTTCCTGAATATTATTATTATTTTCTATATTTCATTCTAATATTTCATTATTTTCAGTTGATTTAATATTTAAAATTTCTTCTAGAATTATTCTAGTTATTTCTCAACCTTTAGTAGTAGGATTTTTTCAAAGAGTTATTATTATTCTTGTTATTTTAACCTATACTAGAAACAGGATTATCTGGATTTAAAATAAGATTATTATTAAGTTAACTAAACCTATAATTATCAGAATTCCTTCCTAAATCAATGAATAAAGGTAACTCTTTTTCTAAGATATAAAAGATAATTTCTAGGAATTTCATATCTCTAGACTATATAGCTCTCTTTTTATTAAAATCCTAGATTTTATAAGCATTATTTCTATAAGCTATAATAACTCCTTTACAAACTCTTATATCTAATTTCTTAATATTATAACCTTAATTCTAATAATAATAGAAATTATCCTATGTCTTGATATTATTAATATCAGGCTTAATCTTATTTCTTAATTGATAGAGAGTTTTGGAATTTTTAAACTATAAGAAATTATATTATATATATATATATATATATATATAAGTTAGTAAAAGATTCCTCTATAAATAATAGAGTAAATTTAAGTAATAAATGAGAATTCTAGTTTTATTAACTAGAATTCTTATTACTCTTTCTTTTAAATTATCAGGTTTATAAATATAAAGTTGGCTAATATTATAAATAATACTAGAATAAGAATAAATATGCCTTATTCTTTTATTAGTAAATTTATTATCTCTATTAGTATTAAAGTTTCTTATTTCTCTCTTATAATTATTATTATTTACTAACTCTTTTAATTTGAGAAAGATTTTCAAAAATTCTTTAGCTAACTTAATTTTATATATAAGTCCCCAAGTAAACCTAGTTGATATATTAATAGATAAAATAAATCTATCAAATCTATTATATATTATAAGAATTATAAATCTATATAAATCTAAACTAATATAATCTAAATATTAAAGATTGTATTTTTGTTTTTTATTATCTTTATCAATGTTATTAGTAAAACGTCTTCTGATAAAGATTTTATAAATAGAAAGAGTATTTATTTATTTATTTCTTAAGATAAGTTTAAAGTATTATCTTTTAAACTACTTATAATATATATAAGAAAATAGCCTAAATAATTACATAAAAGCTAAATATTTTACAATATAATAATACAAAGAATAGTATTCTTTTATAAAAAAGATATATTAGATTTATATAAATTATCTTTCTTATATCCTATTATTAAAATAGAATTCATTTCTACATTATGTAATATTAATTTCTTCTAGAGAATTAATACAATTCCTATAATTTAAGTTTACTCTGAGATAATATATTAACTCCTAATTCTAGAATATAATAAACCCTCTTTAATATAAAAGTTTAATCTTTTAGAAATATCTTTAAATCTCCTATTATTCTAACTATAAGATATATAGTACTTCTCTACTGAATTTGTCTTATAGTTAGTTTTATATTGAATAAATTAGATTTATCTTTAATTATATATATAATAATAGTTGTGTTAAAATGAAAATAAATATATTTTATAACTTTCTCTTTAAACTGGGTTCCTAAAATGTCTAGTAATTTATTAATATATCAAAAAACCTAGAGTTTTATTATTATTATTATTTCTTTATAAAAGGGATTTTAAGATAATTCTAATATTTTAGAAATTATTATCTTTTTAGATAATATATTAATATTTATATTCTTAGAAATAAATTCTTTAAATTTAAGACTTTCTTTATCTTCTAATAATTTATCTTTTATTTTATTATTGTTTTTATTTCTAACTAACGTAATGTTAATAAATTTCAAATTATTCTTTTCAGATTTTGTCTTATTTGTATTATTATTTTCAACTAAGATATTCTTCTCCTAACCTAAAAACTCTTCTAAATACAAGTAGATATAGCTTTCTTTAATATAATTATTTGTCTTATAATCTTCACAAAAGATCTATTTTCAATTTTTATATAATTGTTTGATAATTCTAGAATTCTTCTTTTTCTGAATATCTTTCATATAATTAACTTAATTATTATTTCTTCTTCAAAATTTATCTAATAAATTAGAATATAAAGAATTTAAAATATAAAACTCTTTATTAAACCTAAAGCTCTAAGTTATAAAACTAATAAAACCTTTATAATCGGAATTAAGACTATTTAAAATAAATATTATAACTACCTATTGAAATAATTCTAATTTGTTGTAAAATAAACTATTAATTAATTCTTCAATATTACTTAGAAATTCTTCTATACTACTAAAATTACTTAAAATAATATTAATGAATTCTTTATAAATTAAGAATCTATTAATAAGTCCTAAGGACTAATAGAATTCTTGTAAATATTTAAGTACTTAAGAAATATCTATATTATCTTCAATAATTTGAAGAAAGCTATCTATATAATATAATTATATATAATTTAGAGCTTTTTTATTTATATCTTTATTTTCAGAAGTAATAGACTTAATAATATATATAAATATATCTTTATTAAAACTTTAATATAAATAGACTAAACCTTATAATTAATAATTCTTACTAAATTAGAAATAGTAATCTTTTTAGAATTATTTATTTTTATTAAAATAAAATAAATTACTGAAATATATATATTATAAAAGGTCTTTGTTTTTGACTTCATATAGAGAATATTTAGCTCCCAGCTAGGACCTATACCCCAACCTATCTTATACTAATAGCTATAGCTATAGTTACTTCAGGTTTTTAAATTACAATAAGGTTGTACTAATAGTATATAATGCGATATATTTAACCTTAGGTTATACCTTCCCTACTATTAGCTGATAATAACCTCTATGAATTATAGACTTCAATATATATATCTTTTTAGAATAAAGTAGTACTTAATAGGCTACTTCTAAGATATATTTAAAGTATTTAGAGCTATCTTTAAATATCCTACTTTTAGATATTAGATTCTTTTTTATTACTTGAATTTTATTTTTTTTTAGCTCTACTGATAGCTTCATCTTCTAATAATATATTGAAGCTAAATATAACTATAGTTATTTTAAAGGAGTTAGAGAGGATAGTAAAATTGCTTTTATATAAAACTAACTTCTTAAAGTTCTTATAAAAATAGTTATAATTCTTATAATTATTAATGATTTCTATAAGGTTAATATTTATATTAAAGTTATAAGGGTTAAGCATAGTAATAGATAGTAGCTAGAAGCAGTCTATTCTTCTTA
>QAPF01000809.1:0-17934 GCA_004367935.1 Colletotrichum sidae | reverse complement strand
TAAATCTTAAGAATACTCTATTAAGAGATAATTCTATTAAACCTTTTTCTAAAATACCTTATTATAATAATAATAAGAATTTTTAAGGTTAAATAAAATTAGGGAAAAAAAAGAAAATTATAACTTTAAAAATAACTAATTAGTAACTTTTATAGTAATTATTTATATTTATCTCTATTTAAATTATAATAATTATTATTATTCTAATTATTATTTTACTTCTTATTCTAAAATAAATTTCTTCTTTTCATTCTTTAAAAGTATTTCTTCAAGTAATATTAAGTTATTTAGTATTACTTAATCTATAAAATAAGTAGTTATAAGTAACCTATTATTACTTATAAGTAGTATTACTTTTTTACCTATACCTATATCCTACCTATAGACCCAATAGGTACCTACTACTACCTATAGGTTCTAAGAAGTATTACCCAGCTAGGTACCTATAGGTAATTTCCAAGCCTAAATGAGACCCCCATCCGAACACTTGCAGCCTGGAGCGCCAGGGTCGCCTTGCGATTGCCTTGTGCCACACACTATTCTACAAAATCCCAGCTAAAGCCGGCATCGCATTCTGCTTGGCTGCGTGGGTGTCATGCGCAAGCAAGTTGCAGTGCTTTTCTCAGCAATACAAGGCTTCAGCCGGAGGTAGCTTCAGGCCGGTGATCTACAGCCCTCGACGACACGTTCAGTATGCAGTCAAAAAGCCAGCACAACCGAAAACTCAGCAAAACATTGAGCCCTTTTCTAGACCGGGAAAGTAATCATGATGAAGTATTGTCCTCACGCCGATAGAAACATCCTCAAGTCGAGTAGATGTAACGACGTCTTGTCCAGTCAAGCAAGTAGTGACCTCACAGTCTAGAGATTATAAGGCCTCGGCAGCAGACTCGACACTCTGCCTGCTGATGAACGGAGCCATCTCCAGCGCATCCGCCTGAATCTCCCAGACCCTACGACCCAGTCTCACGAGCTCATCGCCAAAGTCTGCCAAAATCTCATGAGCATCGGGACCCTCTCTCGGTAACATGCCCTCATCTTGCTTCTCGGGCCCAAATGTTCCAACCTTCCAGACCCTCTTCCACTCCTTCACGGCCTCCAAAGCCTCGGGGCTTCGGCTTCGCACGTTCTTGGCCACCAGGTAGAAGGAAGACTTGATCGTGTGACTCGTCGTCGGTTTGAAGGTCGTGACGTCCGCAAACTTTGAGATGGCGCGGATCCGCAGCAAGGTAGCCCATGCCTCGATCCTGTGGAACAGGACGACCATCGTGCCCCCCGGTCGGAGATGCTCGACGCTGAGGGCGAGCTGGGCGGCGGTAAGCCGATGCGCTTCGTATCGCTCGCGGTACTCTGCCCGCGGCTGCGTCCGGAGAACCTGCCCATCGCAAAATGCCAGATCGAACACATCGCCGGGGTCGAACTGCCGGGGCAAGAAGTTGTCCAAGTCAGGGTGGTCAGCAGGGATATCCGCTACGCCCATGTCTTCCGCGAGCATGGTGATGTCCAAAAGTCGGATATCGACTTTGCGCTTGTCACGAAGCTGAACTTTGTGGCCTCCTTGAGAGACGGGTAGGGTGAAGGCGAGCGCTGTAGCCCTTCGGCTCGTGTCCATGGCGCTCTGAAGGAAGCCGCCGGGGGCCATGCACATATCGAGAATGCGCGGCTTGCGCTGCTTGCGCTGCTTGATGTCGTACGCTGCGGTCGCGATGTTGAGATTCCCTCCGAGGTTCCTCATCATCCGAAAGAAATACGCGGATCCCTTCCCATTGGTTTTGTCTGTGGTCAGGCGCTGCTTTTGGAAGAATGTGTCGCCTTCTGGATTGTTCCATCCCTATGTTCCGTCAAGGCCATACTTCAACGCGAGGAGATTGCTGACTGGCTCACCTTTTGCCGCAACACAGATAATCTTTCAAATTCGGGGACGTGTGCTCTGAGCCACCTTCGTACGATGTTGTCGCCTCGGTCCTCTGTGGGCAGGTCATCGCTGGGCGAAAGTTTGAGATCGATCATCTTCTCCAAGTCCATCGCCTTTGCACCACAGCCAGCAACAGCACCATTATTCGCATCGTCGTTCAAGGGAGCAGTCATGATGAGGGGGATTTGGGCTGCCTGTGGACATTGGCCCTCATCCAGAACCTCAGAGGGACGTTGGGCTTAATAAGGTTTGCAAATTCAGGGTCAATAGCCGCGGGTGCCCTTGACGCTCGTCATCGAATCGAACAGAAAAGAATGAATGCACTTGAAGGTTGGAGTCGCTAGCTGGGCTGCCTGTCGGCCTCCAGCATCTGTATACAACCAACGAGAGTTGCCGTTGGTTGGGCCGCCTCCGATTGCTTTGGTGCACTTTGAGTTGCAGCCGAGAAGGCAAACGAATTAATTAAAATTTAGGCAATAGACACGTGAAGACCGACCGGCCGGCCTACGAGTGACGACTCTATAGCAACTCTGGACTTCCCGAATTCGCCTGGAGTTCAGTACTCATAGAACCCATGTCCATATCTAGGTAAACCTAACGCCCCTTAAGGCACCACGATCACGATCACGTGGCCCGACCTGCTCCCGGATTGCAGGACCGGCTTTCGGGATTAGTGGGGCTGACAGGAGGCGGACGCCCGACCGAAGATCAAAATAGCGGTTGGCCCGGTTTTGGTTGAAGGACGAAGGCTAAGCGCTGTTACATATCATGTGTTGGTTCGTAAACGCTCTCGAACTGGATCAACAGGACTGCGCATCCTCCGAGCGCTTTCTCGAAGAAGGTCAGGCGATAACCCACACAACCGCGATCCTCCAGCGGCTTTTCACGAAGCAGAACGGCTTACTCTACAGCCCGAATCACGCGAACCCAAAGCCCATAAGATGGAGACAAAAGTCCCAACTTCATCCGTCTCAATTTTTCCACTTCCATCCACCCTATCCATCACCAACAACCTCGGCCGCCTCACATCTCAAGATGGCCTCTTCTCTGACCCTCACAACACTGCGCCTCGCCCCCCTCCTCTCCTCAACCTGCACCCTCCTCTTCGCCCACGACCAGCATTTCTTCCTCACACTGTTCAACCGCCCAGAAACGCGAAAACAAAGCACAAACCTCGTCCCGACATACTTCAGGCTTTTTTCCGCCAAGGCGTCGTCATCGTCCTGGGATTCATCACCATCTCCACCGCCACCGCCATCGCAAACCTGTACACCCCGCCCGCGAACCTCCGCGCAAATGGGACGTATGGGTGGTACGCTGCCGGAGGCCTCCTGTCCTTCGCACACCTAGCTTACGTCCCCTTCGTCGCACCCCATGTCCAGACCTTGGTGGATGCAAAAGAGGACACGAACCCGAATGACGTGCTGGACAGCTGGCTCACCGTTAATTTTCGACGATTTCTGACGACTGATTTGGGCGCGTGGATCGCGTTTGGTGTTGCTGCTCTTGGATCGGTGCGTGCTGTATGAGAAGGACATCAAAATACGATACTTTCAGAAATCTTTCAGACGAGGGCCATGAATTGGTTATTACCAACCTTTCACTTGATCTTCCAAGGCAAATGCTTTCCAATCATATCACGTTTGTGGTGTTGATGCTGGGCGTGGTCTTACTGCCACGTTGTATTGGGCCTTCTGGCGGAGTGGATTTCGCGATGGTTGTCGTGTGTGCCTGCCTTTTTCTTCCATGTTCATTCTGGGTCAGGGTCCGTTGTACTGCCCATGAGGAGCGTTGAAATCATGGCTGCACGTCTATCATTTTACCTGGTCTTGACCCTCTTTCCAAGTGGTGCTCTCAAAAGCAACAAGAACGCCTCAATTATAGCCAAACTCCCCACTCCTGGCCGCGTTCTTCCCAGGGTTTGCAAATCAAGTATAGTGATTCAATGCATCCTGATATCCTGTGCCCCCCTTCAGATGAATGTCGAAGCTTATTTGGACATCTAAAACGTTTTTGATGTGTTGCATACTAAGGGGTTCCCCTTTGTTAATAGCCAAGGCCTGGGCTGTACTGATAGTGTTCTTGATCTGGCGACCGTTGAGATCGTACTTGGCAAGCTTGTTGTAGTCGTCTTCGGTGAAGGGCATGAGGTCCACCTTCTGCTGGACACGCACTCTTTCAACAAAGATCTTGAAGACGGCCTTCTTCGCTGCAGAAGTGAGACGGTCGTACTTGAGTGCAATGTGGATGCGGGACTGAAACGCGTCATCGAATGTCTAGAGAGTTGTCAGCACATCGGGCTCAGAACGCATCGGATTGAAACCAATGAACCAATTCGTACCTCAACACGGTTGGTTGTCAAGAACAGAATGCCTTGGAAGTACTCCAGCTGGCGCAAGAAAATGCTAACCAAGGCATTTCTGCTGATCTCGTGCAGGTTTCTCTTCTCGAGGAAGATGTCAGCTTCGTCAAGGAGCAAGATAGCGCCCCAGGCATGGCAAATATCCAGAATTCGCTGCAGCTCCTGCTCAAGGGCACCCGAGTCTGTGCCGAGCTCTCCGGCGGACACCATGTACAAGGGGCATTTCAGCAGTTCACTGATCCCCTCAGCTGTGAGGGTCTTTCCGGTTCCTGGAGGGCCATGGAGGACAGCTGCCGAGTTGTCAGAGCATGGAGAACCAGACTGCACAAGGGACTACATACCAACAAGGCCTTTGCCTTTACCCTGGATAACATCGTCGATGCTTTCTGCAGCATGATATTTGTGGGACTGAACCAGTGCCTTGATACGAGTGTCAGGTTCGGTCTAGAGAAATTCAAAAGGCAGCTGACCTTGACAATCTCCTTCTGCTCAGGCGGGAGCACCAAGGAGTCATAAGCTGACTCGTTCCACTGAATTTCCTTGACGCCAGAAACAGTCAACTCGAGCCACAGCTTTTCTGAGAACGAGAAGCCCAGGACAACTGGAGAGGCAAGCAAGTACTCCTCGTCGGAAAACTCTGGCTCGTCCACAGCTTTCTTGGCATTCCCGGCGACCTCAGTGACGGAACTGTCGTCGCCTTCAGTGCCATTTTCCGGAGAATCCACAGTGATCGCTTCCTTATCAATGTCTTTCGAGGCCGTTATCGTACGAGTTGCGCTCTTGGGATCTTCGACCATCTGAGTCAGCGTGTTGTCCACAGAGTCAACCTCGTCATCACTCCCATCGCAACATCCGCTCTCATCCGAATCATCTTCATCGAGCACGGATGAGATGCCGCAGTCTTTGGACCGGACGGCAGAGACCTGGTAGTTTGGATTAATGCGACGGTGGATGGCAGGGTCAACCATGATCCTCCCGTTGACGTTGACTTTTAGTACCGACTTCTTCGTCTTGTAGTACGCCAAGCCCTCATGGCTGCGATAGTGTACACCGCCGAGCCTGACGAATTTCTTGCCTCGCTCGATAAGGTTCGCCTTTACCGACTGCTTGTTCTTGTGGTAGTCGAGAGGATACGCGTCGAGGCTGGTAATCTTACGAGCACCGCTAAATTCGCCAATTTCCATAGAAAAGGTTCCGTACCCAAACCGCTTTCCGTCGTACTCGAAGTACTGTCATGTGTTAGTGAAGAATGCTGTCAAAGTGGCAGTGAAGCACTCGTACCTTGCCATCTATCCAGTACACGTTTCCCTTGATTGGATGCTGTATACGTACAGCCTGATCGACCTTGAAAAGGCGAGGCTCTTCCAGAGATCCATAGGTGTGGGTGTAGATGAGGGTCTTGGGCTTCCAAAGGGCCCAGAACAGATCAAAGGTGATGAGGCCGTTTTCAAGCAGGGGATAGAGGCTACACTACGGTTAGTGATACAATCCACAACGTGGGGCAGAGGCTTCGTCGAAAAAACCTCTTCTTGATCTTGTCGTAATCCTTGTCGAGGTATCTGATCAGGACCTTCAAATGAGCGCGCTTGGTGTCGATGTGCTTTTGTTGCTTCTTTCTCTCCTTTTTGCCGGCGCCATCAGGCTCGACATTTTTAAGCTCTTTACGATACTTTCGTAGATCTTCAAGGTATCTACTGCGGGTCAGGAATTGAAAGCGGAGAGTTTGGACGCGAGCACCCACAGGAAGAGCAAATTGGGATCAAGTTTTGGCGTCTCTTCGACCAGACTGACGCCCCTAATGTCACCAATAACATTTTGTAGACACTCGCGGAGGCTCTTGCTTTTGATATCGACGATGGTGGCTTTGTACTTGCCCTCCCAATCGAAAGTCCGCCTTACTTGGAGGACAAGTCCCTCGAAATCGTCGTCAAGCGCTGCTTCTTTTGTTTCCTGGAGCTTATAGTTGTGGATAGAGTTGTCCCAAATTTGATCAACGCGCTTCAAAGCCATCTTGGCCTTGGTCTTGGTCTTGGGCTTGCCGTCAGCGGTGGTCTTCTTCTTGGTTTGGCGGGCCTGTGTCTTGTTTCTACCACCCCTTTGTTGGCGTTGTTGCTGTTGTTGGATAGGAGCTCTGGCCGAACCACCTATTCCCAGCCCAAGACTGGAGGAATCTCCAACTATGCGGCGAAGCAAATCTAGGTTCTGAGGCGTCACGCCCAGCATCTTGGAGAGACGGATATTGTCATCGACCTCATCGGCGACACCCTCCTCCTCCTCGTCGTCATCGTCATCGTCGTCATCTGCAGCTTCATCGGCCAAGTCGGAGTTGGAAGCCAAATCTGTTGTTGATTCGTTGGAGCTCGAATCGCTGACCTGGGACGAAGAGCGTGCCTTCTTGCTCTTCTTGCCCTTCTTTGCGACCGAGTGCGACTTCGACTTCGACTTTGCTTTCGCCTTGGTCTTTGCTCTAGCCTTAGCCGTGGCATTCTTTGACTTCGACTTGGGCTTCAGCTCTTCGTCAGAGTCGTCGCTGCTATCAGAGTCATCGAGGTCGTCTTCTTCATTGTTGGCGTCGTCGCTATCGTCGTTGTCGATGTCGTCGTCTTCAGTATCGGTATCGGTATCGGAAGGCGGCGTCTTCGCTTTCGCTTTTTTTGTCTTGACTTTGGCGTTCTTCTTGGACTTCTCGAGGCCGTTTTTCGTTTGAGTGCTTTTAGACCTCTCAGCTGCCTTGGACGATTCGATACCTGAAGGCACTTTGGCACTTTCTTCGGTGGCGCGGGCTTCGGCCGTTTGCCGGGCGGTAGCAGCATCCAGGATATCCATGGTTGCCGGTACCTAGGCGATGGGGAAACAGGGATAAATCTTGGGTTTGACGATGGAAGTATCGATGAAGAAACATTTATAGCCCTCCAGGACCGCGCAGGTTCATGCGAGATCTTGAAAAGATGTGACGTTCGTTCTGTACCCTGGGAGGCAGGTGTTGGAGGACCCCACCTTCCCAACCCACGTTGGAATTCCTTCCCTAAGGTACCTAAGGTAGTACCCAAGCACTATATACAAGGACGTAGAGGTACTTCTCGAACTTTTCGTCTTCGGCAACCCAGGTCCCGGCGTCGTCTTCAGAGGTCTTGACGAGGCGCAATTTGATTTCTGCAAGGTTACACCTGCCTTTCAGAGTGACGCTTGTGATTCCCCCTCTTTTTGTTGCTAACCTATCGTAGATGCTGCTGCTGCTCACTTCAAGGTCAAATTTGCGATCTGGTTTGCCAGAGCAGCAAGAGAGGTGCCCCTTGCTGCCTGCCTGCCCACCCCAGTTGCCTACTGCGTGGCGGCGTGGCGTCAACAGTATTTGGGCAGGGCGCCTTAGGTACTTAGGCGCCCTACCACATTGCTCGCCTCACTACCTAGCAAGGTAGATAGCGCATCTTCATTCTTCCTCCACCAACGCCTTGCTTAATCAGATTTTGCTGAATTGCAACATATGCAACTACAGGCTGAAGGTGGACTGATCTGGAAATTTGCAGCAAGACAGAAACGTCAAGTTATTCACCATGGCCATAGACGATAGAACAGCCAACTCCAAGAAGACACCAGGGTAGTGTCCGAGTTGGATGGAAGAGATGCATGGCTAACAACACCCAAAGCAGAAAGCCTCGTCATGCTTGCTGGGAATACATCGCCTGATTTCGACCTATGTAGCGCCAGACAGCTTTGGACCACCCCGGGAGCCTTACTTCCAGAATGTGGTGTTATCTAGTCCACTAGCATGAGCGTTTGGAGAGCAGCTAATTCTCAAACCCTCCAATCGACCGGCTCCCTTCATATTCTCACACGCCCTCCATACCAACCAACGGGACGCAAATAGGCCTCATTTTGGCAGCAGGCCCCCAGTGCACCGTTGCGACCACTGCATGCATGCTGCGCTTACCCTATGCACTCGGAACGCCTCGCAAACGAATGGCCTGTCATCATCGAACACTAAGAGAATAAAAAGCGACAAGGCGTACGCTGTACAAACGAGGGATTGGCGGATGACCTCCCTTGTCTCGGCCTTGGCTGATAGGATTTCGACATTTTTCCCGCTTCACTTTGAACATACCACTAAGACCATCACAGCCTACATCAGACTTGAGTTTTTCGCTGTGTAATCCAGCCGAGCATCTCGGTCGCAGTCTCCATCCCTCAGCGTTTGCAGGCGACACACCTCGCTGACACCTCAGAGGCAGGCTCTGGTCATCAGGCAACAGCGATTAGCCGCATAGTTCCGGGTCGTTCGATGTCCTCTTTGATGTCTGGCTCGGCTACACACGGTGCGACGGCTGCGGGCAAACCTACGCTGCGTAATTTTGGCGTGCAGGACTGTCACTGCGACTAAATGCGACGCGGCCTTACCAACGGCAAACTGCAGATCTACCGGACACCGTTTTTCCCCTGGCGGCTCGTGGTGAACTTTGCATCTTGGGTGAGTGATTGTTCTCAACGGATTCAGGTCGAATTCTTCCTCTCATTTTAGTTTGACTACAGCCAGGGAGATCAGAACACGTGAAGAACTACGCGGGAAATCAAGTTCAAGCTACAATGCCAAGTCTCTCGGTCGTTGACTAACTTCATCGCACCAACCTCAGAGCAATGCCAGCCTGCACTGCTAAAGCGGGATGCTCGCTGTCAGCAAACTCGCGGTCATGTGAATTTAACGACGCGCTGGTGATGATTCGTAACGTCACGTCATGCATGGTCTGAGGTCTCATTGCCTTTGTGGTTAGCTCAATAATTGTCACCAAAGCTCCATGTTCCAGCTCGCAACCTGGAAGTCTACAAAAACTTTATTTGGCGCAGAGCACGGAGCACGACACGCGAAACAATCGCCGAGATAGTACCCACAGCTGCCGGCTCCCCGGTCAGGGCACAAGGCCCCACCTTCCGGCTCAGAGCAGACGGGGTTATCCATCAAGGGCCGAGAGGATCAATAAACTCCAGCCGGCGCCGCAACACTACAGCACAATCAAGCCGTTCGAACTCTGAGAAGGCCTCTGCCAAGCACTCAGACTCATTTAGGGCCAGACCCAAAATAATCGAAGATATACATATTTGCGTGCGCGCTTCGAAACGTCGATCGCCACGCCGATCTGGTCCGACGCCCAAAAGCTCCCTGGAGCTACAAAGTCAGCTTGGCGGTCTCATGATGCCTTTAGACGGTGAAAAATAGCTAGAGTTGGACGCGGTTATCGCCGCAGGGTAACTAGGCGTCAGCCCTACGTTGCTCGCGGCACTGGATTGCCGGGTAGCGGCGCACTAAGAGGTTAAGACATGATTCCTCGTGGTCAGTTCCAAGTCTGTAGTCATTCAACCGACAACTTGGACGACTAAGATCTATCTAGTACTAAGCCCTGCCCAGCGGCTGCGTTTTTCTTCGAAATGAAACCCGTCTATGCGCGACCGGGCGATGTGCAGGCTGACGGTCGCCCGCGTCAAATGCATGACCGTCGGGTGGACTGGTCATTTGCAAATTGTCACTACTAAGTGATCCTTGGCTGCGGCTGAAAGCCATGTCCGAAAGAGACGAGAATCGGGTGCCATTACAGGGTTCCGTGCGTCCAGTGTGTTGGGTAAGTATTGATTCTCATCTTGTTGAGAGTCGATCAGCTACATAAAATAGACAGTATCGTGTCACTGTCGGCCTTCTGCCACTTTTCTTCAGACTCTGGCGGCTCATTTTACTTCTCAGAATCACCCCGGCTCAATATCCTTCAGGTACCAGCAAGATGAAGTGCGACAAGGCTCTTCAGTGCATCGTCGGCGGCTGGGGATACCTCAATGCCACTTTGACGTGAGCTCCTCTCACCCTCGCGGCATCTCACAAAGCCCAGCTCTAACACTGTTCCAGCAACACCACCTCGGGCGAGCTCATCCCCGAGTGGCACAGCGTCTACCCCTCAGGCGGCTCCGTCTACGCACCGTCCGGCCACATCTCCTTCGTCATCACGGCCAACGACACCACCCAGCCCGAGTTCCGCCCCAGAACCGTCTCGCTCCCCGCGCAGCCCGGCGACTCGCAGGCCGACTGGGCCACCGTCGCCCAGCACAGTCTCGGCGTCTTTGGAAACTACCGCTTCTCCAACGTGACCTGCGGCAACGGCAAGCCCGACGGCAAAAATGGCAAGGGCAAGGACGGGGACTGCAAAGACAAGGGCGGCAACGGAAATGGTAACAAGAAGGGTCCCTCCGGTGTTCTTACTGTCGACGTTACCTCTGCTACGCTCCCCAGCTACGTCGGACTTACGCTCGTCAACACTTTCGAGTTCACGGATGACTGCAGCAAGCATGTCCTCGTGGCCGACTTTGGCAACAACCTCGTTCAGACCGTGTGGTTCTACCGTCTGCCCCAAGTCAATGTCAACGCTTAAATAGCTCAACCGCCGGTGGATGAAGCCGCGACGGAGGCATCGGGGATGCGACGAGATAAATATCTTCTTCACATTCTGTATATACTTTAGACCTTCTGAATGGAACTGAGTACCACGCTGGTTTCTCCAGTTTCAGTCCCGTCTATCAGCGTGGATTAACATTCCAGTCAATGGATGCTCCTGATCGTGGTTCCTAGAGCGTGTGAAGTGGAGCTAAAAGCCCGAAATCGTCTGCAACTGCATGCTATGACACTGTTGTACTGCATAGTCCCACCCAACATAATATACACCAAAGACGGACGCCCGCCGGTTAGTCTCCGGCCAGTTTATTGACAGGTTTCAATACGAAGAATGGAGAATAGAAAAAATATGTTCTACCAACTCCAGGAATGTCCCGGCAGCAGGTAAGCCCGACATGATCAAGCAGCATTGCAGGCATCTCAAGGATCGAGGAATGAAAGGTTCCAGCTCCCTTCGGGGTCACCGACAGTATAATTCGCCAGATGCCCCCTGTTGGGTCGGCCGAGCAAGCTTGACGGGTAAGTGAGCCGCGTCACGCGAATGCAACGCTGGCGGAATCATTAAATCGGCGTCAGCCTTTTTTGGGTCGCCGTCCATCACGGACCCGCAAGACGTGGGGAATTCGAGACCGAACACACGAATGTCGTGATATGCTTGCTGGTCAGGTAAGCACGGTGGTTGGTGACGTTTCTGCCGATCTGGCATGCAGTGGCGTTGACTGCGATACTTATTATTCTCCCAAGATGATAAAGACGACGAAAGCTCGCTGCGTGTCCTGAGTGAGGTTTCGGCATACTTACGGAATCTCGACAGCTCCATAGGTCCTAGCAGTATCAAGATGAGGTCATCGTTAACCGCGGCTGCTGCAACGCTTCTGCGTGTGACACTCGCTCATTCCGCCTCCAGCAGGTCCGACGAAGCAGTGAGTCACGATATTTCCCCTGGACAATCGATGCTGACTTGCCACTCTGGTAGTGCGCCGTGATCGCCTCTGAGCTTCCGGGAAAAGTCGCGTTCCCCAATTCGACCCAGTATGCCATCTCGAGCAATTACTGGTCGGATCGTCAGGCGGAAGTCCATCCCGCATGCTTTGTAACCCCAGAAAGCACTGAAGACGTCTCTGATACCGTACTTCTATTGAAATCAATCGGTTCACCCTTCACGGTCAAGAGCGGAGGTCACACGGCATTCGAAGGCGGCTCCAATATCCAAGATGGCATCACGATCGACCTTGCGCGACTAAACGAGATCAAACTCTCCCCCGAAAATCAAACCGTTTCCGTAGGGCCCGGAAACCGATGGATCAACATATCTGAGGCTCTCGACCCTCTGGGGCTCGCAGTTGTGGGTGGACGAGTGAGCGACGTCGGGGTCAGCGGCCTAATCCTGGGCGGCGGCATCTCCTTCTTTTCGGGGCGATATGGATGGGCATGTGACAACGTCCGCAACTTCGAAGTCGTCCTAGCTTCCGGAGACGTCGTCAACGCCTCTCCTGAATCCAACACAGACCTGTTCTGGGCTCTTCGAGGGGGCGGCGGTTCCAACTTTGGCATCATCACCCGCTTCGACATCGTCGCGTTCGAGCAGAGAGACGTGTGGTTGAACAATCCGCTGTACCCCCTTTCACCGAGCACAGAACTCATCCCGTCCTTTGTCGACCTCGCAGTATATGGCCTCTCTGCAGATACAGATGCGCATTCGTTCTTCGTAATGACGTACGTTGCGGAACTCGGAGGCTATGTCATATCGAACTACATGTACCACGCTACCCCTCCACCTACCCCTCGAGGAACCCCTGTCGTATTCGACAAGAGCGCATCCATCCCGGGTTCATTCATGAACACGACATTGGTCGCAAACATCACGACTCATTCGAAGAATATTAACGAAGGCTACGGCGGTCGCAAGGCATGGGCCGGGACCTCGGTGTACTTGAGAGAGGGATCGAAGCAACTGCTTCAGGATCTCGTCCCACTCTATCGTCAGCACGCTGAGTACCTGTTGGAGGTGGCAGGGAAAACCAACGAGACAGTCCTACCGTTATTCATCTACCAACCTATCACGGCAAACATTCTCGAAGCGATGCAGAAGAATGGCGGAAACGCTCTGGGCCTGGCCACAGAGGAAGGACCGCTGGTGCACATTCAAGTCACCACACACTGGGAGACAGCTACGCTTAACCGTGACGTTGAAAGCAGCACTTTAAAGCTCATTGCTCAGATCAACAGTATGGCGGAGGACAGAGGTCTAGCAGCCGAGTACACGTACATGAACTACGCGGGTAGAAATCAGGACGTTTATGCGGGCTATGGTAAGGAAAGCCATACACGTCTGGCGGAGATTGCCCACAAGTACGACCCTGAGGGCATCTTTCGAGATCTGTGGAAATGTTACTTCAAAGTCTGATCTCAGGGTTCCATCCTGTGCTTGCACCCGGAGACCTGTCACCGTAGGTACTAGTAGCGGAATGTGCAACACAACCCTGGGGATATTTCTCTATCCTTGTGCCCACTTGACTTCGTTTGTGAGAAATGTCAAGAAGTGGATTAGACATCTTCCGATCGGATGTATTCAAGGACTCCTTAGCTCAACAGTCAGTCTAAAGCGGTGCTGCTGCCTAGCGAGCAGGGATCATTCCAAGCCCGAGGCAACAAGACGAATTGACGACTACACCCTGCTGTCTGGTGGTAGACTTTGGATCGGAGAATCCACTACTGACACTACATAAATCCGTTCTCCCTTTCCTTTCACTTTGCGGTCTTGCTATTCTTCATGAGATTGTGCATTCGCTCATCAGTCCATCCACCACACACTTCTAATCGGATCCGCTCCATTTGTCAACATGTCTACGGTCCCGACCAACACGAGGCCCTCTCAACCGTCATGGTCCCATATCCGACTGGCCGAGCCTGAAGATTTTGAGGAGACCTACAGTCTCCTAGTATCCTACGCTCTTAACCCAGAATCCGCATTGTCAGTGGAACGATTCAGTGTATGCACGGCTGAGTGGCCGCAGCCAAGAAAGCGCAAGCTCGGAGCCGTCGACGTCGATTCTGCCAGTGCTACCCAGCAAGCGTTCGATGACACCGCCCATGGCATTCTCGAGAATCGAGCGCGCAGTCTCGGGTTGAGCGAAGATACAACGGCCGAAATGCTCACAGCCCTTGCTTCCAAGAAAGCTTCTCTAACGGATCCAGACGCAGCCAGTTCCGACGAGTCTGGAGATGTCACTAGATCGTATTGCAGGACGGCAGCCATTCTTTTGCTCTCCTTCTGCATCGAAATCGCGCATCTTTGTGCGGGCGAACTCCGAGACGAGGTTTTTGAGGAATACCTGACGAAATGCAACTACGGCGTCGTTCCCCTGACGTATCGCGCCTTTCAGAACCTGCAAACCATTCACATTTACGGGGGCTGGTCATGGAGAGACGACGAGCGCATGTACTACTCCGTTGAGTATTTTCAATACCTGGACTATTTCCACCGCCTGCCCAAATTTCAAAACATCGTTCTTGATGGGACTGGGGAGTATCAGATGGACCAAACCCTTTTCCCGCCCAAGTCGTGCCCGTCGCTCAGGTCAATCCAGATGAGGCACGTCGACGTCCCCGCGTCGGTGGCGGCGGTGTTGGTGCGAGCACCTCAGGCACTCGAAAGCTTCACTCTCAGCCTCGGGGGTCTGCTGTCCATTGACGGCGGTAGACCCATGTTCGAGCTCAAGACCTTTGCCAAAGCCCTGGAGACCCAGAAGGACACGCTCCGATCCGTTGATTTGGATATTGGCAATACGCTCAGCGCGATGGCCTCGAGCCAGTGGGAGACGACCGGCTGGAAGGAAGAGACAACGGGAGAGAGCTATGGGTTCGTTGATGAAGACGACGAGGACGACCCCGACAACACCGACGACGAAGACCTGACTCCCAGAGAAGCGATGAAGAAGGCGCTCGGCCATGATCTTCCCCACGACCTGCCCGACACGAGGGAATACGGCTACACCATTGGTTCTCTCCACGACTTCCATCGCCTTACACATCTAAGCATCAACTTGAGGGCGCTCGTCGGGCCGGTTGATTCAGATGATCCGACGAGCAAGCTTACAAAGCCGCCTCCTAAGAGACTCATTGACGCCTTGCCGTCAAGTCTTGAGTACCTTTGTTTCTATGGCTACGGGAAAGGTACCAATGAGGAGGTGGACGAGCTTGTGGATGAGCTTCTGGAGAAAAATTCTGAGCGTCTTCCGAAGCTTCTTCGGGTTGATGGCGTGGATGAGATGATTGAGGGCGAGGGTACGCAGTATGGCGACGATCCTGACGAGGATGAGCTTTGGGAGTCGAATTATGTCAATGAAGGCTGGACTGAGAAAGTAGGCGAGACTGATGAGGACGAAGAGGGTGAAGAGGACAGTGGTTGAATGACTTGCTTTGTGTAGCCCCTCCTAATCAAATTTGTCTTGACAAGCTGGTTTTCCATGTTACTCATGGACTACGGAGGTTCCACCGTCAACGGCTGTCTTGCTTCCATTGAAAATGGATCTCGATGTCGTGTCCATAATAGCAACAAGCGCACATGCAGTAAACTGGGCTATACACCATCCAGCGGCTGTTGGGAGCCTGGTTGTCGGCACCAATGAGGCGAAAGGTGTAAGCGCCCCCTCCTCTCTCATTTTTTTGACGTGGAATGATCGCCCCAAAGTCCTTGCCTTCTTTTCTTTCCTTCTTTCCGTTCCATCCGTCTGCCGTTATATTTTCTCGCAACATAGGCTCGGCTTATAACCAACCTCCTTTCCTCGCGTTACCTTTCGTCACGACCGATACTTCAACCTTTCCATTCCCGATACACTACCGACCATGGCTGCAAACGAGTCCCGGCGGCGGGTTGGCGCAACAGCTTCGCAGGCGACAGACCCCTCACCAGCCTCGAAAGCGTTCCAGTACCAACCGCTAGACGAGAACGTCGACTGCACCCGCTTCGTGGTGATCAACCCTGCGGAAAACGACGACGATCCGATCTTCTGTAATCTTGTCCACCTCGCGTTCGGCACACGACCGAAATTCGATGCGTTGTCATACACGTGGGGAGACGAGAATCCGAAAGAGGCTATCCAGGTGGACGGCTGTGCGTTCGAAGCTAGGAAGAATCTGTTCGATGCGCTTCGCTATCTGCGTCGACACATGGTCGAGGGAGAACTCTTCTGGATCGATGCTCTATGCATTGATCAGGATAATATTGCGGAGAGAAACAGGCAGCTTCGCATGATGGGACACATCTACTTCAGAGCCCAAAAGGTCATCGTCTGGCTGGGAAGCAAATACGCAAAATACGAAAGCGACGTCGAACCTTCGTGGCCTAGAGAGTTGCCTGATTCCGGAACGAACGTCGAGGAGTCCCAGACCCAACGCGCCAAATCTGAGCGTGACATGGTCAAGGAACTGGTCAGCGACGAGTACTGGAACCGGCTTTGGATCATCCAGGAGTTGGGTCAGAACGAACAAAAGAAGATTTGCTTCGGCAACATGGCGACGACCTGGGAGGCTTTCATCCAGTTTGTTACGACAAATAGCAGCGTGAGCAGTACTCAAGGACCCCAGAGGCTTGATCGTCACCTCAAAGAAAAGTACCAAGGCTCCCACACACTGCGCCGGCTCCTCCTTGATCACAAAGACGCACAATGCAAGGAGAGAAAAGACAAAGTCTACGGCCTGGTGGGCCTCGCCGCTGATGCACGAGGGTTCCCAATGGACTACGAAAAGTCCTCCATGGATATCTGGATGGACACCATGGAGTTTTTGAACAGACGCCGGCTATTTGCAGATATCGAGACTGAGATTGTCGAAATGGGTGCCTTGGTCAAATTTCTGCTCATGGATCCGGATTCCTCTCCTCTCCAGCAAATCTGGCGGTCTTACAAGCCGAAGGCAGACCCGAAGCTCATCAGAGAGACACAACAGGGAATATCGATGAACAGCAAGATCTTCCACATCCAGGCATACGCTCTTGGGACGATAGACTTCATTGGGCCTGCGACCCAAGAAATTGTGTCCACCATCGGGAGAACAGATGATTGGGCCGATCACCTACAACGGACATACCGTGAGGATATTGGAGCAGCATACGAAGAGAGTAATCGCCTTCTGAAGGCCATTCTAAGTAGAGACGATGAAATCCTAGCCGCTTTATGCCTTTCGCACGTTGGTTTGGTAAGGTGGCACGAAAAGCCTTTCAAGAGGGAAGGACAGAGATACGGAGACCCAGATCCCTTCCCACCTGAGCATGTGGAGGGAGATCCACGAGCAGAACCCCAGCTGGCCGGATGCAATCACACGTCCGGTCCAGGTTCGCTTCAATTTGGGCAAGCACGTACGTATCAACTGCTGAGAGATTGTTCGGCCCACGGCATCACGACACCTTGGAAAATGGGCCTGGTGTCAGCAGAAGCCCTTCCAGGAGACATGGTGTGCTGGATACGAGGCACAAGACGAACAGTTTTGGTCAGGATATTCAAGGTCCCTGAAAGTTCTTTCAACGTGGCATATCAAATTTGCGGTGCCGGTGTTGTCAGCGACGATATCACGGGACATGGAGGAGACCACAATAGTCGATGCAACTTGCTTGCGAATACCACGACAACTCTGAAGCTAGACGCCAGAACACTTTACCTGCTGTTACCCTAGATGTACCTACATAGGGAAACAACTTTGGAGGGAGCTCTGAGGCCAACTTTCAAAGTGAACAAAACTTTGCGAAGTGTTCAGTTTGAAGTCTGGAACGGCATATTAGCAAAGCCACTTCACTCATGTTAAGTCACAACATCGCATCCACAACTCTCATTACTTTTAAAGAAGCTGGTCATCTTATTTCGAGACGGCATGTTAACTGACAGGTGGGGGGGGGGNGGGGGGGGGGGGGGGGGGGGGGGGGTGTTAGCTGACCGTCCTTCCTAATTAGGAAGAGTAGATCGAGGTTAGCTAACCTTCCTTCCTAATTAGGATAGACCTATAAAAACCTAGAATAATCTTAATTCTAAATAACCTTAGGGTAAATTTACTTTAACTTATATATTTTATTCTATTAATTTAAATTAAATTCTACAGTCTTTTAAAAGTCTTTTTAAATGTTACGACCCAACAGGACCAGAGCTGAGTAGCAGGGCGCCTGGCGGCTACAAGGCATTTGTATGCACGAAGGGAAGGACACGACAGGGACCCACCGGACCACGGAGGAACTATGGT
>QAPF01000808.1:0-17842 GCA_004367935.1 Colletotrichum sidae | reverse complement strand
TAAAACTTACTTATTAATATTTTTTATAATAAATATAATATATAAAATTCTAGTTTTCTTTATTTAAAGGGATAGTAGAACTAGAGATTTCTATTTAATTAATCTTCTTTATATTTAATAAGTAAATAGGTTCTTTAATATCTAGTAAAATTTCGTTATTATTAGATTTAAACTCTTTTATTTATATACCTTTAAATATTTATATAAATATAAGCTTATAATAAGTTATAATTAGATCTATAAATATAGTAGTTTTTAGCTTATTAAAATAATATAATAAATAAAAATATTAGTTAGTTTTAATCTATTGATAGTTTTAATATCTTTTATTCCTATCTTCTCTAGATCTCCTTTTAAAACTTCTCTAATTTCTTCTTTAAATAACTAGTCAATTGTAATAATATTTCAAGTATAATAAATATCTTCTATTTAATCTAACTTCTTTTCTAATATAAACTACTTCCTTCTTAAGATTTTTACTAGGGATAATATTACTAATTAGGTTTAAATAGTTTATTATTTATTTTAAAATCTTATTTTAATAAATTACTATTATATTTAAATTTATTTATATTCTTAAAGTAATATTTTCCAATTAGAATATTATATTTAGCTATAAGATATCACTAGTAATTTAATGGGATAAATATAAGATTTCTTAATAATAAATAATAGAACTATTTAAATATTAGACTACTTATTAATATAACTATCCTATATAATACTACTTTTTACTTACTCTAGATTTAAATAAATATTATTAATCTAATAATAATAATTATTATAATTAGAATAATAGATCTCTTTAGAAGTATACTAAATAAGCTAAAAATAGTTAAATCTCTAGTAACTATTTAAATTATATTAATAATATACTATAAACTAATTCTATATAAATTAATCCAAAAAACCATTTTAATACTAAAAGTTATTTTAATTCTAAAACTTATTACTACTACTTTAAAACTACTATCTTTTATAATTAGTATTATATTAAGCCTATAAATCTATAATATAAATCTTATAACTATTATTATTATTTATATTTATAATATATAATTCAACTATTAGTTCTTAAATCTTTCTAAAACTATCTATAAGTTTATAAACCTTATAATTATTACTATTATTTATATTTATAATATATAATTCAACTATTAGTTCTTAAATCTTTCTAAAACTATCTATAAGTTTGTAAAGACTAGCTTTTATTTTAATAAGTATTAATTATTTAAAGCTTAAGTTTTTAAATTAAAGTAAAAGCTACCTATTATTATTATTAAACGTATTTATAATAGTTTAAACTTTCTTTATAAGTTTTATAATTTTCAATTGAAAAGTTAAACCAATAGGTATATTTATTAATATAATAGAAATAAGTTAACTAGTTAACTACTTTAAAAGAATTAAATCTCTAATCTATTAAAACAGTAAATACTTCAAAGAAACTTACGATATTTTAACTAATTAAGAGATCTTATAATAAAGATTTCTAATAATTCCTTTAAAAACTAGAAATAAAGACTAATATAGAAAAATATAAATAAGATTAATATTAAATAAAATAATATCCTTATAAACTCTTATTCTCTCTTAGAAGTCATTTATAATATTTAAATAATTGATTACTCTTATTAAAGTATCTTAAGTTAAATTAGTAGTATAGTTTATAATATAAAACTCCTTACTAGAATTATAATTAGTTATAGAATTAGTAATACTATAGACTTCTATAAATATATCTCTAGTATTCTTCTAAATATAATTATTAGTTATTATAGTTTTAATAGTATATTTATACTATATATTATAATAAAAAGAGATCTTAATAACAATTCTATATTCTAACTAACTAGAGGTTTTTAATATAACCTTATAGCTTTCTAAGAAACCAGAAATTCTATTTCTTATAAACTTAGAAGTATTCTTAGATTAAAGAACTATTTTTACTATTATTAATTAGACTATAGTTAATTTTAAAAATACTATAGATTCTCTTATTATTATTAATTAGTTAAATAAATGATTAGGAACTTATATAAGAAGTATTTAAATACTATAATCTCCTTTATAATTAAATAAAGAAGTATCCCTAGATTCATTAAGAGTAGCTATTATATAAAGTTGAATTTTCTTAGAAACTAGTCTATTAAATAGGAATCCTACTATAATTAGATAAAGGGATTTAGAAGCTTTCCCTTTATTATTAATTAACTATTTGATAATTATGATTACTATTATTATATTTTTAAGTATTTTTTAAATATTAAGATATTATTATAAAATAAACCTTTCCTAGTACTATATATAAAAGTAATTTCCTTAATTAAAAGCTATCCTCCTAATATTCTTTTTTTAAACCTCTAAAAAAATTCAACTTATACCCTTATATAGAAATAAATCTATAAATCTACTTATCTATCTCTTATATTAATTTTCTTAAAAATTAAAACTACTATTATTATATTTTAATCTCCTAACTACTTTAGTTATAATTTATTATATAATAACTATATATCCCATTGTTTCTTTCTATATATCTTCTTCTTTTATTTATATATAACTTATTTCTTTATTAACTTACTTCTTCATTTTAAACTATTTTACTACTTTTTAATAAAGATTAATAAATAAGTCTTATTAGACTTATTAATTTTAGAAAACTCCTTTAAAATCTTCTATTATATTAAAATAAAATTCTTCTTTATCTTTCTATTATATTATTATAAATTAAAAATACTTATTCTAGATCAAACTTAGAAGTTTAATTCTACTTTATAAAAAGAATAGATAGTTTTTTAAGTCTTTTATACTACTTTTGGAATATTTTATATTCCTATTAATTTATAATTAGAATATAATTATTATTCTTTATTATTTATTAATATTAGGTCTATAAATAGGCTTATCATAACTATTGAATATTAAAAGAACTTCTATCTATAAATCCTAAAGTATTTAGTATTATCTAATAGGTTAAAATAATAATATTATATTATATCTTCTAACTTTAATCTATTTAAAATAATATAAGAATACTTCTTTATTCTAATTTATAAGGGATTAAAAAGAGATAAATCTACTTCTAAATACTATTGAAATAAATACTAGCTACTTAGGGTAGAATAATAAAAGTAAATGAATAAAATGACTTCTCCTAAATTTAATCCTATAATAATAGAAAATAAGGGGAGAAATCTAGAAAAATATATTAAATAAAAAGCATTTTATTTATATATCTATAGTCTAAAAAGCACTTTAATTACAAAAGTAATACTCCGAAATCTGAAGGGTAGAATAATATATGAATCAGATATTTCCTACTACTATTTAGAAGATGAATACTATAGATATAGACCTACAGCCTATATATATATACTACTTATATAACAACAGAAGCCTTAGGCCTATGCCTATTATAATACTTAATAAATATTACAAATTACCATTATTATAGATAAAGGTAATATAACTATCATTAATCATAATCTCCTACTTATTAAATAATTGATAATATGCTATTTTAACTATAAATCTCTTAGATCTAACTAGTTTTAAATCTTATAATTTATAAATATAACTTACTTTCTTTAGATTTTAACTAAAAGTCTTGTTTTATATTATATTTTATAATTAGGAATAATTAGAAATAATATTAATATTTAATCTTTATAAAAAAAGTATTATTATAATATTTGGACTACTTTTAAAAAGTTAATTAAAAAAGAAATGAAAAGTACTATTACTAACAGTATTATAGAGATTATTTAACATAACCTTATTTCTATAAAAGTTATAAATATTTTAATTTCTATATTATTAATAAAAGTAAAAATAGAAATATTAATAAGATATATAAAAATTTAAGACTTATAATCTAAGGACTTAGAGATAATAGTAAGTTGAAAATGTTAATATAATTACTGATAACTTAATAGAATAGCTAGTAGTTAATTCTAGTTATAACCTTAGCTTTTTTCTAATATAATAGTATAATATATATTTTATAATATTTTATAAGTTTATATTTAAGTTAAAATAGAGTTTATAAGATATATTATAACTAAGTTGCCTTTATATTTTCAAGATTAATACCCCTTAGGCTTTATTAAAATTATTATTAAACTACTATATAGCCTTATTAAAGCCAATACTTATTAGTAGGTAATTTATTCTAAGTATTATAAGGAGCAATTATAAATAAAGATCTTTATATATAATTTGTACGTCTTCGTCTTATACTTTAAAAGTAGTACTTTTGACCTTATAAATATATAGACTAATAATACTTATAGCTTTCTGAATATTACCTTTTTATATTATAAAGATAAGAAGTTCTAAAAAGCCTTATTTAAAGTTAAACTTAAGATAGTCTTCTTAAAAGTAGTATTATTAGTATATAATAGAAATATTATATTACTTAATAGTAATACTTTCTATTTATATTAAAAATACTAAGAATAAAGACTAGCGCTTATTAATCCATATATAACGCCTAAAGTGTTTAAAAAGATATATATTAAATAATATATATATAAGATATATCTCGCCTTAATAAATTAATTTAAAGTATTATTCAACGTTTCCTATATAATATAAAAATACTAATTCTTAGGCAATAATACTATTATATTTGATAAATATCTTAAGTAGTAAGTTAAGTATTTTAATTATAACTTTAACTCTATACTACTTAACTTCCTTAAAATATACTTTTATATTTTTATTAATACTTCTTTTACTAATAATACTGACTCTCTATTGTAATTAGGATTTATAATAATCTCAAGCTAAAAACCTACTATTCATAATAGCTAATTCAACTTCTATAGTAATTTTATTTATTGTATATCTTTTAAAAATAAAATAATTATAAAGAATATATTTACCTTAGAGATTTATATTATAATAATTAGTACAGATCTTACTTATATTATATTTATATTATTTAAGATAATCTTCTAGTATTAAGAATTCTTTTAAATCCTAATTATTATATATACTAACTTATATTTACTCTATAAATACCTTATAAAACTTAGTATTATTAAAGATAATCACCTTATAATTAATATTATAATATTAAAGTAGTTATATAAATAGTATAAGTTTTATAAAATATAAAAGATTAATAGAAATATTAATATTACTAATACTTTTATTAAAAATATATTAATTTATATTTTTAAGAGACTTATTAATTTAATTTATAATATTTTCAATAAAGGGATAAATAATTTAAATAGAATACATAAATAGGTATTTAAGTACTATTAAGGTAAAAAGGCATAAATTACTAAAAAGACTATTTTTATATAAATAGATAGCTATTAAGATATATAGTAAAAGGAAAGAGTTACTAATATCAATTATATTATACTATAAGATATATAGTAACTATATATCTTACTATATATATAGTAGTATACCTTCTAAGCTTTATTAGTAATAAATATTAGGTATTTAGTATTAGCTAGAGTTAAATATGTAGTAATTAGTAAGTCATTACTCCATTGTAAATCTAGAGCCTTATATAATGCTACACGCTATATAATATAATAATAATAATAACTAATAACTACAATATTACTTGATAGCTATATAGTAAGATTACGTATAACGTGTATTACCCTCCAGATAAACTAATAGTAGTAGAATTCTTGAAAATATTAATAAGGAATAAAGCTTTCTATCTAAACTTATATCTAATTTAAAACAGACTATTTAAACTTTAAACTTTGAATAAATAGGGGAGAAGTAGTAGTTAGTATGAGAAAATTGACTTAGAGAAGTATAGAATATTAATTATATTTCCTAAGAAGAGGAGTTAATATTAGAATTTATCTAAGAGATAGAGGGAAACTATTAGATCTAGTTATAAGAATACTAAAGGTAAAACCTTAATTTTTAAAACTACTAGGAATTATTTAAAATTTCAAATTCTAATTTATAAATATTTTGATAATTATTTAAGATATAAAACTTGACTTAATAGGAGATTTAATAAAAATAATTAAACGATTAGGAGTAGGATTAGTAATAGGAAGTTAGATAAAGAGTAATATTTAAGATAGTTAAGTAATAGTAAATGATATAATAATAAGAATTCTAATAGTAGACTTAGAGATATTTCTATTCTTAAGAAAAGCTAATTTAAACTTTGTCTACTATTTAGATTAAAACTTAGGTTAGAATAATTCTTTTACTTTACTAAGTTTCTTATTTTTTAATTAGAAAATGTTAGATTTAGAATTAAAGTTTTAGGTAAATTACTTATCTTATTATTATTAGAAATCTGAGTAAAAATAAAGTATTTTTTAAATATTTCATAGGTGTTACTTGAAATTGGAATATAAGATCTTTTTAATTTAGGTTTATATTAATAATAATAATTAGAAAGTAAATTTCAACTACTAATTCTAATATTATAAGAATAAGTTCTATAAGGAAATACAAAGCTTAAGTAGTAAATAATATAAGGAATTATTTAAATAAGTTAAATCTTATTAATAGTTTTTATTTAGAGAAAATAGGTTTTATATTTTCTCATAGTTTTATTTAAATTACTATTTTTAGAAAAAGTAGATTTTATTAGAATATTCTTAGAGATAGTAGATTTCTTATCTAGTTAAACTAATTAATACTTAGTATTCTCAAATTCAGACTTAAGATTGTTTATCTTGGAAGGAACTTCTTTATTTTTAATTTAAATAGATTTCTTTATAGATTCAAATATACTTATAATATAATTCTAAGATATTTAATAGATTTATTAATATTATCTAAGTCTTTGGCTTTACACAGAGAATATTTAGCTTCCGGCTAGACCCAATACCCCAACCTACTTCATACTAATAGCTATAGCTATAATTACTTCAGGTTTTTAAATTATAATAGGGTTATACTAATAGTATATAATATAATATATTTAACCTTAGGCCTTTCCTACTATTAGCTAATAATAACTTCTATAATAAGCAGACTTCAATATATATATTTTTTCAGATACTTAATAGGCTACTTCTAAGATATATTCAAAGTATTTAGAGTTATTTTTAAATATTCTACTTTTAGACGCCAGATTCTTCTTTATTATTTTCATTTTGTCTTTTTTAGTTCTACGAATAGTTTTATCTTCTAATAATATATTGAGGTTAAATATAACTATAGTTATCTTAGGAGAGCTGGAGAAAATAGTAAAGTAATTTCTATATAAAACTAGCTCCTTTAGGTTTTTATAAAAGTAGTTATAGTTCTTATAGTTATTAATAACTTTTATAAGGTTATCATTTATATTAAAATTATAGGGGTTGAGTATAGTAATAGTTGTTATTATTATTATTATTAATAGTATTATTATAAGATAGTTAGCTAGTCTTCTATTGCTTTCTTTTAGATCTATACCTAGTATTATTAAAATATACTAGTAGTATTCTAATATAAGTTAATATTATAAGTATTACTATAGTAAGTTCAATATTTTGAAGCTACTACTAATTATTATAAGACTTATACTAGTAAGTGTATATACTTAGTTATTATTTTATTACCTATTAGCTCCTACTTCTAAGTTAGAACTAGGTTTAAACTAATAGTTATACTACTAGGTTCCTTTAAATATCTTTATCTATAGAGATATATATAAGCTATAATATATAACTAGGTATTCTCTTATTATAGAGATTATTTACTAGGCGTTATATAAGGCTACTTATTAGATGGGGGGGCTGAATATATAAAACTCTATTAGTATTATCTTCTTTACTTTTAATATTATTAGTAATAAGTTTAATTTCTTCATATTCTTCTTGAGTAATTAAAAGATTACTAATAAAGTTATTTCTTTATTCTTAGAAAAAAGAGTTAACTTAGGAACTATTTTAAGGTATTTAGAGAAATACTTAATTCTTATAAAAATAGCTAGTCTTTATTTTATAATAATAATCTTTTTAAGAAGTAATTGTAGTATTACTAGTTTTAAGTATTTTAGGAACTTAAAAGGAAGATAGAAGTATTACGTATTTTAGTAATTTAGGAAATTTAGTAAAGTATTACTAAATGAATAAATCAATTTAGTTTACTTTAAATTTATATTGAATTAAATAAATTTTAATAATATTATTAATCTAATTATAAATCTTGGAAATTAAATAGTTATAAATAAGATTAGTAAAATGAATAAGAATGTGAATACTAAGGAGTATAAAAAAAAAAAAATTTTAGATTTAATTAAAGAATATATAGTTTGAAAGAAAATACTAAACAAAATAAGTTTCTTAAAAAGAACAAAGAAGAACATATTAAGTATTAGAGGTATTGTGAATAATAATATAGAGATAGAAAATACTAATTATAATTGTAAGATATAATGTCTAAATATCTTTCAAATTAGAATTAATAAGTATCCTTTTAAACTTAGGAGTAAATAAACAAACTATTAATATAAGATTACTTAATAAAATAGTTAAGTTAAAGTATATTGGAAAATTAATAGTAATATTAAATATATTCTTACTGATTACTTTAATTTTGATGAGGTTAGATTATAATTAGAATATTAGTAATAATTAAGAATTATTATCTATACTAGAGGTTAATATATAGAATTTATTTCTTTAATATATACTACTAAGAAGGATAAGAAAGTAACTATTGAAAATATTAATATATAGGAAAATAAAGAAGTCTATAAGTAGGAAAATAATACATAAATAATTTATAAGATTTAAAATTAAATAAATAATACTTTTAGAAGAACGTAACTAAATGTTTTGACTATAAATAAAATACAAAATAGTTAATTATATAATAGATTATAATGGGTTTTATTATACTAGATTATTTGTTTTATTTAAAGATTCTAAAATTTCATCTGAAAATATTTCCTTTTCTATTTATAATAATATACTATTTAGAATTATTTACTAAGTATAAGCTTATCTCTAATAGTTCTACTACTAGGGAGGTATATAAGAGTAAGTACAATATAGAGTCTATTAGATAGCTATATAGGATTACATAAAGCCTTATTATTCTATTTATATATATTTAAGTGCTTTATTCTAGTTTGAATGGATTATATCTTTTAACAGCTCATATTCAAACTATATACCGTATTATTTATTCATCATATTATACTAATAGTATATAATGAAAATATAAAGAGAGAATCTATTAGATATTTAGCTAGCTTATCAATATAAATCTAAAACTAGAGTTTAAAGAATATAGGTCTTCTAATCTAATAGTTAAATATATCAAGTTTATTATATTAACTAGAAGAAACCTCTTATATAGCCTAGACAAATTAGATATTATTACTAATTAGTTACTTTTTAAATTATTAGAAGGTATTTATAGTTTCTTTAAGTTTATGAATTACTATGACATCTTTATCTTATAATATAATACTATTATAAAACCCCTAAACTATCTAATTTAAAAGTAGATACCTTCTAACAAGAAATTAGAATCATAGAAAACCTTTTTTATATTCAAATACTTCTTTACTACACAACTAATTCTAAAAATGTTTAATCTTAATACTTTAACTATAATAAAAAATAATTATCCTAAACTTACCCTAAATAGTATATTGATTCAAAATGATAAGGTTAAAATAAAATACCTAGTAGTTCTTTACTTCTAATATTCAATTCTTATAGAAATTAACTATTTAATTTATAGTAAAGAACTTCTTATAATACTAGCCTATTTATAAATATAAAAGTAAAGCTATAGAGTATTAAGAAGTTCAAAATCCTTATGAATTATAAAGATTTTAAATTATTTATAAGAAAGAAATTTATAGAGAAATACAATTAGTAAATAGAAGAGTTATCCTAGTATAATTTCTATTTTAAGTATTGATTAGATACTTAAGTGGTAATTCCTAATACTTTCTCTAAGAAGGAATAAAATACTTCTAAAAAAGGATAATAAATAATAATAAAAATAAGTAATATCAGTTATTCTAAATCTTATTATTCTTATAAAAATCTAAATAGAATATATAAGTATTTCTGATATTTAGGCTTTTAAGAAGAAATTAGATTTATAAGAAATATAAGATTATATTATTAGAAAAGAGTCTTTAGATTAATAAGTTTTTATAGTAATTTAATAAACAAAGTTTAATTTCCCCCTTTATCTCTATATTATAATCTAGATTATTATGAATATTTTGAATATAATAAAGTAGCTTAGATTTAGGAAAATGGTTATAAATACCACGTAGTATACATAAAAACAGTTTGTTTAATAAGTTTAAGATTAGATTAGTATAAAGATTATATGATTCTTTTTTGATAGAATATTCACGTATAATAGTATACTAAACATTATAAGTTACTAGTTCTTCTAACGAAGATAGTTTCAGAGTATTTATTGATTTATATAAAATTATAATATATATATATGGAAGAGTTTATATCTAGAAAAAAGTAAAAAAAGAATTCTAAAAGTCTTTCTTAATACTTAACTAAATATACTTAGATTCATTAATAGATTTACTTACTAACTTACTTTTTATAAAAAGATAGAATAATTATTACTTCTAGGTTATTATATATTAATGTAATAGAACTTCTATATCAGAACAAATAGATACCATAAAAGTAGAAGTATCTACTTAGTAGTTTCTTAGTTGTTATTATAGATTCTATAGTATATTATATTCTATCATAAGTAATCGAAGTTTTAATTAGATTAGCTATGTTTAAAACGAATTCTATTATCTAATAAATATTATATATTTATGGAATACTAATTATTATTTATAGATAAATAGAACTATAAAACAATATAATTAGGAGATCTAAGTAGTTTTAAAAGTATTTATATACTGTTTATAAAGTAATTAAAGTAATTTACTTTTTATAATATAATTAGTTTTCTAAAACTAGTAGTATAGTATTATAGGGATAATATCTTTCTTGATGAATTATAATTATTATCTTAATCCTATCCTAATAGTTAAAGAAATAGTATTAATATTTAATAGTAATAATAGTATTATCTATGACCTAGTTAAGAAGATATAATTGATAATAATATATATTTATACTAAAAGAATAACTATTTAGTAGAATTTAGAAATCTAGGAAAGTGAGTTTGAGTTTCCTATTAATTAGTATAAAGTAGTAATAAAGTATAATTCAATATTTCTAAGTATAGGTTGCTAACATTGAACTAGAAAGTAGCTTAATTATATTATAAATGAATAATAGCAGAAATCCTATTACTGTATATTATGAAGTTAGATATACTAAGGTTTATTTATTTAGAATTCTGTATAAATATCGTCTAGAGAACTACTATTAATTCCCTATTTAGATAGATAGTTATTAATAACTAGTTATTACTGTTAATAAACAATTATAAGGAAACTAAATAATTAGCTGAAGATATTTTTATTATAAAGATATATCAAATAGGTAGAAAATAAATAAATTCAAAGCTATATATTTATAGGTTTAAAGTTATTTCAATAAGTACTTTTACTTTCTAATGATTCTTTAATTCTCTCTTTAATATGTTAATAGATATATTTTAATTTCTCCAAATGTAAGTAGAACTTGTATTTTAATAAGTACCTTTTCTAAAGAAAGTATTATTCAACTTATTATTGAAAACTATAAGTATTCTTCTTATCATTTAAATAACTCCCTTTTTTATTTAATACTATTTAATAAGGATTCTATTTAATACTACTATAATTCTAACAGAATCTCTTATTTCTAATAATTTATAAATGTTAAATAATAATTATTACTATTAGTGAAATATAAGATTAGAAACTTCTTATTTATTCCTAAACTTACAGAATTAAATAGATCTATTTCTAATAATACCTTTAGAAGCTAATTCTATTAATAATATTTAAAAGATTATAATAACTATCTTTTACTCTATATACTTATATATAATAAGGATTCTAAGGATTTTAACATTAATACTGATTTCTTATAAAGATAACTTCCTTATTAATGAAAATCAAGAAAGCTAAGAATAGTAGAGTATTTACTTAGTTATTTCTATAGCACAGTTATTAGACACAACTATACTTTAAATTGAAATAAATTTATAAAGTATTAAGCTAAGTTATATATCTTTATTAATTAAATTAAATGATAAGAAGTATTAATTTGAAAGATTTAGTTAATAGACTTTATTTCAATTATATAAGATTATATAGTAAATATTCTAACTTACTATATAAATATACATAATAGTCCCAAAAAAGAAGTTAGATAATATAATTAATGATATATAAAGAAATATCTTATATTTTTATTCTTCTTATATAAATAAAGTAATATAATAATCTAACTAAATCTTCTAATAGATTAATAATACATTTATATATAGTATTATAATACATAATAGACAAATAATGATAGTAAAGATAGATTTCTTAATATCTTAAGATTTAAAGATTTATATATAAAATAAAATAAGACAGAACTATAATATTTAATAGTTTAATAAATTTATATTATACTAACTATGTATTATTCTAAATGAGTATTGGTAATAATACTTTTGAATTAATATAATAAATCTTTATTATAATTAAGATTCTATTAGAAAGACATAGTTATAAGTATATATTAAGTAATTACTAAGTTAAATTTACTTGAGAATTCTTTAACTTATTACTCCTAAGTGAGGTATTCTTATCAAATAGAATAATATAAGAAGTATAAGAAGTAGATTATTGATATAATAATAAAGTTAATAAGAAGAATTAAATACTTAGAATGTAAAGTAATTTCCTTAAGTACTCTAAAATTAAAATCATAAAGAAGTATCTACTTATTATAAAATTAGAAGTATGATTAATTTTATTTTAATGAATTAGATCTAATGAGTAATAATACCTTTAGCAAAATATCTATAGATATTTAAGCTATTTATTAAATTTAATTCTTTTATAAAAACTATTACTAATACTATTTAGAATACTATTTATAAGAATAATACCTTTAAAGTTGGAATTAGAAAGTTTCTATAATTATCTATAAAACGTTATATATAGAAAGACTGAAATATAGAGAAATTACTTTATTTAATTTCTAACCGCTATAATTACAAAGCTCATAGAAAGTCCTACTTGTATAAAACTCATAGATCGAAAATAAAAATTAACACATTAAATAAAGAATTTAAGTTAATATTGGATAATAGGTACTTTTTTCAATAGAGAGCTAATATCTTAATAGTAAGTCTATATAGAATTATGTCCCAAATAATAATAAAATTAACTTAGGAACTAATAAATAAGATTTTATAATACAATAAAAGGTAGTTAAATAAGAAGTCTACTTTTATAATACTAATTATATATCTTATATAATAAAATATTTAAACACCTAAGGACTGAATACATTGTTCTATTTAAACCTATAATGTAGCCTTACTACTTATTAAACACCTAAAGGAGTAAATTTATAATATCCTAAGAGTAATTATATTATTAATTGTAATCTACTTGAATATAAGTCACAATTAGTAAATAGCTTATTAATTAACTCTATAAGAAGCTGATATCTCTATTTTTCTATTAATAGAAGTAATATCGACTAGATTAATCTTACTACTAATTAAAGAATCGGTAGGATTTATTATTCTAAGTCTATATAGAAAGACTTTAATAACAACTATTTTATTAAAATAATAGAATAACTATCATAATTCTATATTAATATAAGAGCTTTACTTAATATAATTGAATGACTTTAAATCAATAACAAAATAATATGAATAGACTTTTGATATAATTAGTTTACTTATAACTTCTAAATAATAAAATAATTTAAAGTGTTTATTTAACATAAGATATTTAATAGTATGAATTTAATTTGAGCTTTAATAGATATGTAATATAGATATAAAAGTAAGATTCTTTTAATATCATATTAAATATCAATTATAAATAAATACTTTGGATTTTATAATAATATCTATAAGATTTGTTAACATAAAAAGTAATTTAAGCTTATTAAAGCCATAAAGAAATAGGTTATCACTTATCTATATTTAATAATAACCTACTATAAGTATTAGAGAGATATTTATTAAAACTAACGATAAATTAAATAGTTATAATAATAATAACTTCAAGTATTGAGATTAGAAAAGTTGATATTTAAGCTTTAGAAAATATTACAAAGTAAGATTCATTAGATTAATCCAATTTTAATATAAACATTTTATTAAAACTCCTAAAATAAACTATAAGTATATATTCTACTTAAACCTATTCTATTGATATTAATTTACTAAGTTCTTCTAATACTACTTCTATATTCTCAAGTCAATATACTACTTCATATTAATTATTTTAACTTATATAATTATATAAGTCTTTCTAATTATATAAAAGAGTAATTTATAGTTTAGTAAACTAATTATTAAATATAATTCAGTAGAATATTCCTATTAGATTAGTAGTTTATATATTTTTATAACTTCTAATATAAAGAGGCTAGTTTTAATCTATCTAAAGATTAATCTAAAAGGATTATTAATAGGCTAATAGTAAGTAGATAATAATAGCTAGTAGAAATAAGGTTAGAAATAAGGAGGAATTCAAGTAGTAAGATTAATAGTAATAGTAATAATATAAATAGACTTTCTATTAATTAATGTTATTATATAAGGCTTCTGATAAGTCTAAGGAGAGAATAATAATAAATTCAAACTTAAGGCTTTTTTATTATATAAATAGTATATATATATATATATAAGTTCTAAGGTTATATTTATAATATTTATCTTCTAAATAGTAATAAGAAATATAGAACTTATATATAATCTTACTCTTTAGACTTCAAAGTATTACTTTTGTAATTAAGGCATTTTTTGTATTATAGATCTATAAATATAATGCTCTTTATTCAATATATTTTTCCAGATTTCTCTACCTATTTTCTATTGCTATACGATTAGGTTGAGGGGAAGTTGCTTTGTTTATTTATTTTTGTTATTATAACCTAAGTAGCTGGTGCCTATCTTACTACTAATCTATAAAGTATACTTTTAAAGAGAAGAATACTCTATTCAATTAATTTAAGTTGAAGATTAACTTTAGAACGTATTTTATAATAATATACTAGGTGTTTTTTATAGATAATAAAAGTATTAACACTTTAAATAATAACTTTAAGGAATCTACTTAAGATACTAAACTCAATAATACTATTACATAATATTAAATATAGTATACCTTTAAAAATAAAATTACTATTCCTTTCCAATAGTTTTTAATTGTTTTTGTTTTAGTAACAAGCTTATTATGTTTAATAGAAGTAAAATGATTAGAATCTTCTAAGACTAAGTAGTATTTAAAGTAGTATTTCTAGTAATAGAATTACTAAAAAAGGTATCATAGTTCTTGTGTTTATATTAATATTTAAAGGCTATTACTTAAATACTATTCCTCAAGGTATTCTATTCAACTGAAGTATTACTAGCTTTTTAACTATTAGATACTCCTAATTAATAGTATTTAAAGAGAAAGTTAATCCTTTTAGAATTCTTATATTTCTATAAAGTAAAATAGTACTAATATAGTTTTATTATATTTCTCTAGTTACTATATTTGGAATACTTAATATACTTATACTCCTTAGTATTATTATAATCTATATAGTATCATATAGTACTCTTTTCTTGATCTATTCTATAAAGGAAAATTACTTTAATAATATATTTAATAATATTTATTACTAGTTTTACTGAAATAAGAAAGTTAAACTAATTATTTGAAAGTAGAAGCATCTATAGGTCTTCTTAATAAAGAGAGAATAATGACTTTCATATATTTTGTAGAGATAAAAATATAGAAACTTTATCACTATCTTAGATATCTAACTATCATATATCTCTATAATACTTTTAATAAAATAGAACGTCGAGTTAAATACTATACTCTTAAAGTACTCAAGAAATACTATTGCTAATACTAAATATATGATATAAATCCTTTCAACTTTTATTTTACTATTTACAATAATATTAATTTTGATTTTAATATTATTGTTAAGAGAAGGGCCGATAGCTCGCTTTCTACTACAACTATTAGTAGACATATAACCCCCTAAAGTATAACTTTAGCCCTCTTACCCCCCTACTAACTGCTATAACTAGTTCTTAATTAATCTAAAGCTAAACTTCTTATAGTTATAGTCGCTAGTATACCTATTTTATATTAATGCTTTCGTAAATAATAAATAACTAGCAACTCTTTCTATAATAACCTTATATCTTCACGCTTTTATAGCTTTATAAATTTTAAATATCTCTTAAGATATTTAATTACTACTAACTATAGGTATTCTATTTAACTACTTATTATAATTTTAATATCTATAATCTTAATATCTTCCAGACTAAGCCTTATATACCCCGAAGATAAAACCTTATACTATTAATATAAAAGTTCTCTACTATTAATATAAACTAACTTATAATCTCTATATAAATATAGTAAGACTTAGCCTATTCTTATTAATAAATAACTTGAATATATTAAGTATAATTAATATAAAAGTAATATTTCTATAGATATAGATACTTTTAGTATAGCTTAATGACTTCTAAAGCTTTTATAACTATATTATTATAATATTTTAAAATATCTAATAACTAATATTATAGAAAGATATTAACATTAAGATGTTATCTCATTAATACTTAGTCTTCAAATTTTTTAACTTAGTATAATAATATATAAGAAAGCTAGATAATTATTTTTTGAATATCTATATATGATCTATCAATTCTAGGTTTTGAGATAATTTTATTAACGTCTAGTTTTATAAATTAGTAGTTTTGATTTTAAAGCTTATAAGTAAATATTATAATACTTATAATATGCTTCTCTAATTATAAGTAATTATATAGATTTTAAAGGGACTTTAATTCTATTATAAAGGATATAGAAGAATAATAAATTGTAAACTATCTAGTTCTTATAAATATTCTATTTTATTCTATCTTCAAAAGGCTTAAAAAGGTTTTCAACCTTACAACCTTAATAGTAACTTTTAGCTACATATAATAAACCTTAGCTTTAATAGAATTCTCTCTATATAGATTATTATTATAAAGTCTTCTATTATTATAAGAATAAAGATTAGAATTAAAAGTATAATTATCTATAATAATATATAATTCTATTACTATTTAATTTCATTATAAGCTAGTATTAATATAAATACTATTATCTATTAGAATGGATAGATAGATAGGTAAATCAATAGTTAAGTTGCTACTATAGATAACTGTGAAATCAGGAGAAATATAATATAATAAAAGTAGTTTTCTCAATATGAGGACTTATTTATAATATTTATAATAATAATAGTTAAAAAGAGGGAGAAATAGTAATTTGATTAATAGTATGATTAACTATTTCTACGTATTATTTATAGAAATATTAAGGTTATTATATAGAGGGTTTATCTCAGAATTCTAATTATACTACTAGAGTTCTAACTATAGCTATAGTATATAAATTACTATATCTTCAATACATAGAGTATTATAACTATAGTATATATACTTTAATATAATATATAAACTGCTGTACTTATAATATATAATATATTATAACTATAGCATATAAACTAAAGTATAGTATATATTATAGTATAACTATAGCATATTAATTACTATAGCTATAGTATATGAGGTATTATAATTATAGTATATATAAGTTGAACTACTTCTAATATCTTATAAAAAAGTAAACCTCTATACCTTTACTTTATTTACTTAAGAGCTACTAGGAGTAGAAAAGTAAAATAAGTATATATTTATAAAGCGATTTTTATAT
>QAPF01000807.1:0-18107 GCA_004367935.1 Colletotrichum sidae | reverse complement strand
TATTCTACTATTAGAAAGTATAAAATAAGTATAATATTAAACTTATTTAGAAATTTATTTAAACTAATCCTAATAATTAAAGAATCCTTATTATTTAGTATTAATTAGTATATAATAAGATAAGCTAGTTAGTCTAACTATAAGAAAGTAATATATATTTATAGGAATATTTAAATCTTAAATATTACTCTTTCTATCCTACTATCTATCTAAAAGTAGAATAATATTAATAATAATTACTATATTCTTATTAATTAGTATATATCATTTGAAAAACACTAATTTAATCTGAATTATAATTAGTAATAATTCATATAGAGAAAGTATAAAACTACTACTACATATCTCAAAACTTCTCTTTGTAAACTTTAATAATTATAAATATTAAAATTTCTAATCAGATATATTTAAATAATTAAATTATAATTATTATCAGGAATTTCAAATTTCGTTTTTAAATAAATAGTAGTTCTATTATAAGATTAATAGAAATTCAGAATTAAAACTTATTAAGAATTAGTAAAATGATAATAGGTTTTGATAATACTTATAATTTTCATATAAATACTAATAGATATTATCTATTTAAATAAAATATTTAATATTTCCTAATATATTATTTTAATATTAATCTTATAGAAATACTATAAATATTAAATTAATATTAAAATAATAGAAGGAACTAATAGCTCGCTTTCTACTACAACTATTAGTAGATATATTACCTCCTGAAGTATAACTTTAGCCCTCCTTTCTTCCTACTAACTACTATAACTAACTCCTAGTTAATCTAAAGCCAAACTTCTTATAATTATAATAACTAGTATATTTATCTTATATCAACCTTTCTAATAACAAATAACTAACAACTCTTTCTATAACAACCTTATACTTTTATACCCTTATATCTTTATAACTATTAATATATAATTCAAATATCTTAAGATATTTAATTACTACTAACTATAGGTATTCTATTGAAATATTCATAATAACCTTAATATCTACAACCTTAATATCCTTATTATAAACTAAGTCCTATTTACCTTTAAGATGAAACTTTATACTATTAATATAAACGTTCTCTACTACTAATATAAACTAACTTATAATTTCTATATAANTAAACGTTCTCTACTACTAATATAAACTAACTTATAATTTCTATATAAATATAATAGGATTCAACCTACTCTTATTATTGAATAATTTTAAAATATTAATTAAATATAATTAATATATAAATAATACTTATATAGATATATATACTTTTAATATAACTAAATTATTTTCAAAACCCTGATAATAATATTACTATAATACTTTAAAATATCTAATAACTAGTATTATAGTAATATATTAACATTAGAGTATTATTTAATTAACACTTAGTTTCTAAAATGTTTAGCTTAATATAACAGCTTATAAAATAACTAGATAATTATCTTTCAATATCTATAAGCTACTTGTTAATTATAACTTTTAAAATAGTTCTATTCAAACTCAATCTAATGAATTAATAGCTTTAATTATAAGAGTTATAAGTGAATATTATTATACTTATTTTATATCTTTCTTCTTATAAGTAGCTATATAGATTTTAAGAAGATTTGAAATCTATTATAAAAATATAAATATAGAAGAATAATAGATTATATAACGCCTAGTTCTTATAAGTATTCCATTTTATCCTATTTTTAAGAAATTCAAAGAAATTCTCAACTTTATAATCTTAATAATTACTTTTAGCTATATATATTAAACTCTAGTTTTAATAAAACTCTTTTTATATAAATTACTACTATAAAGTCTTCTATTACTATAGAGTTGAATATTAGAACGAGAAGTATAATTATTTATAATAATAAGCAATTTTATTACTATTTTAACTAATTATAAGCTAGGATTAATATGAATACTATTATTAGGTAAAATCTATAGTTAAATCTATATATAGGATGAAGAGCTTAGATATGATTCTAAGTACAGAGCAAAAGTAACCAAATATTAAAATAACTTAATAGTAAGGAGTTATAAACTATTTATAACAGTATAATTATTAATAGCTAATATTTAGAAGTTTAGACTCAGTTTTAATATAATAAAATACTATTTCTCCTTATTATATAATTAGTAACTTATATCTATATTAAGATTTCTAATAAGAATATTTTTACTACTTATTAGACTATTTTTAAATAGATCTTATATATTAATGTTATCATAATTACTTAATTTTATAATGTTAATAATAAGCCTTTAGCTTCATATAGAGAATAATTAGTACCTAGTTAAAACCCATACCCCAACCTACCCTATACTAACCGCTATAACTATAGTTACTTTAAATCTTTAAATTATAACAATATTATATCGATAGTATATAATAGTACAATATTTCTAACCTTAGGTCTTCCTAACTATTAGCCGACGACTACAACGGATTGTAATATACATATCTTTTTAGAAAAACAAAGTAATACCTAACAAACCATTTATAATATATATTTAAAATATTGAGAATTATTACTTAATACCCCACTTTTAGAACAAAAGATTCTTTCTAATCTTTTTAGTTTTATACTTCTTAATTATGCTAATAGCCTTATCTACTAATAGTATTTTAAAGCTAAAATTAGCTATAGTCATTTTAAGAAGGCTAGGGAGAATAGTAAAGTCGTTTTTATAAAATATTAACTTATTTAAATCCTTATAAAAGTAGCTATAAGTTTTATAGTTATTAATAGTTTTACTAGAATTAATACTTATATTAAAGTTATAAGGGTTAAGTATAGTAATAGGTAGTAGCTAGAAGTAGTCTGTACTCTTATTATTATTATCATTATTAGTAGTAGTAGTAGTAGTATTATTATAGATGGCTATTGACTTATATTCTAAAGATAAAGAGAAAGATTATCTTCTATTACTTTCTTTTATCTATAAGATTAGTATTATTAAGGTATACTAGTAGTATTATTACTAGCTAGTATAAGTCAAGATTATAGGTACTATTATCGTAAGTCTAATACTCTGAAGCTATTACTAATATGTTAAGTTATAACTTACTATAGAAACTATTATATAGCTAATACTAATTTCTAAATTGGAGCTAGATTTAAACTAAATATTATACTACTAGGTCTTTTTTACTATATTTACCTATAGAGATATATATAAGCTATAGTATATTATTAGGTTTTCTTTATTATAGAGATTTTATACTAGGTGTTATATAAAACTACCTACTAGGTAGGAAGCTAAATATGTAATATACTATAATATTAGTAATATAACGTTTTAGAATATAATATATCTATCTAGTAATATACTAATAGTATACTAAAAAATATCTTCTATTTATATATCTTCCCCGTAATCTCTTTTTATCTATATATTATAAATTAAAAAATACTAAAAAAGTTTATTCTTATCTTTAAAGTTAATTTACAAAGATTAGAATACTTATATTAAAAGTCTTAACTCAAGTATATTATCTAAATCTTATTAAAAAAAGATATTAAGATATCTTATAAAATAGTTTAAAGAATACTTTAAAATAAAACTAAACTCTGATAAAACTTCTACTTATTTAACTTATTACTTCAAAATAAATCTAAAATCTATAAAGTATTCTAAAAATTTATAAATAGAAAGAATAGTAAATAGTTCTATTATATCTGATAATTCTACTAATTATACTTTTAGGTATAATATGACTATGAATAATCCTTTATTATAAATAGTTTAATTCTATCAAATTAAATCAAGTCTAACTAAATAATAAATAATGAGTTATAATATACTATTCTTTTTTCCTATAAGAAGTAATTATTTTAATACTACTTTTAAATAATCTATTTTAATAACTATTTTTTTACTTTAGATCTTATCAAACCATAATTAATTTGAAAATAAATATAAGTTTAAATACTTCAAATACTTATTAATATATAGTATTTTAGTAAAATAATGGTCCTTTTTATATCAACTATATAAGGAGTTCTATTAAGCTAGAGAAATAATTAACTAAGTTATAATAGAAGTTTGTAAAGTTAAGGAAGCTTTAGATACTATAAGTATTCTTGAAGACTTCCTATTCTTATATAAGTTTAACTGTTTTAGAATTATAATAAAGATTCTGCCTTATCTTAATAATACAGTGAAAATACTTAATTTACTTTATAGAGGATTTATACTTCTCTAAGTCTAAATATAAATTAGCTTCTAATAGCTATTTAAAGACTTATAAACCTTATCTTTATAATTACTTTTTAACTTATAACTATAAGTAAAGATATTATTTAAATAAATTATAGTATATTATATATTCAGCCTTTTACTTAGTAGGTAGCTTTATATAACACTTAGTATTAAATCTCTATAATAAAAAAGAACCTAGTAATATACTATAGCTTATATATATCTCTATAAGTAAATATAGTAAAAAAGACTTAGTAGTATAATATTTAGTTTAAACTTAGCTCTAACTTAGAAACAAGTAATATAAAGTGATAGAATAATAATTAGATATACAAACTTATTAGTATAAGTTGTATAATAGTCTTATAGTAATACTTATAATATTAACTCACACTAGAATACTATTAGTACATCTTAATAATACTAGCTTTTTAGATAAAAGAAAGTAATAGACTGAGACTAGCCTTTTCTTCATCTTTCAATATATTCAAGTCAACAGCTATCTATAACAATACTACTACTAATAATAACAATAATAATGATAAGAATACAAACTACCTCTAGCTACTACTAATTACTATATTTAACTCTTATAACCTTAATATAAATGTCGATCTTATTAAAGCTATTAATAATTATAAAGACTATAGCTACTTTTATAAGAGCTTAAATAAGCTAATATTATATAACAGTAATTTTATTATTCTCTCTAGTTCTCTTAAAATAGCTATAATTAAATTTAACCTTAAAATATTACTAATAGATAAAGCTATTAGTACAACTAAAAAGTATAAGATTAAAAGAATAAAAAAGAATCTAATATCTAAAAGTAGAATACTTAGTAATAATTCTAAATATTTTAAATATATATTAGAAGTCACTTATTAGATACTATTTTATTCTAAAAAGAATCATACATTGAAATCTATAGTAATTATCAGTTTATAATTAAAAAAAACTTAAGATAGTATTATTAAGTAAGATGACTTAAGGTTAGAGATATTATAATTTGAAGATTTAAAGTAACTATAGCTATAATAGTTAGTATAAGGTGGGTTAGAATATAAATCCTAGCTAGATGCCAAATATTCTCTATATAAAGCAAAAGGCTTGAAGAAGGAGAGGTTCATCTTGATGATAATACTAGGATATTCTTAAATAAATTATAATAAAGTTATTAAAAATATCCTAGAGTATATTATGAATATAATATTAAAATATTATAAGTATACTTATTAGCCTAAAAGAAGTAATAAGCTATACAAAAAAGCTAAAGTATATTTAAAAAGTGGTTTTATATTCTTTTCCGTCTATAATATAAATCTTATAAAAAGCTATATATATATTAATCTTTATAAATTATATTACTTTCATTAATACGTATAGAATCTCTTTAATTAATAATAAGAGATAATAATTATAAATACTAGTAATATTAAAAGTATAATAATCTATATAAAACTACTATTTTCTCCTAAGCTTTTTAATAAAGAAAATAAGTATTTTAATTGAAAATAAATTTATTTAGATCTGAATTTTATCTATTAAGTCTATAATTGAAAACTAAATCTTGAGGAATTATCTCTTTAATATATTATAAAATAGTTTTTATAATAAGTCTAATTCTATTCTATGTAGGTTTTTCTTTAAGTAAATATAGTAATGAAATAACTTCTAATAAAATAGGAAATTAGAAGTTGTGTTTTTATTAAATAAATCTATACAAAATATAAATAACTAGTCAGATAAATATTAGCTATGTTGTGAAAAAAGGTAAGATAGCTATTAAAACTATATTGATTTATACTAAACTAATTACTAATTATTTATAACCCTTTTTCTTTCAATTAGAAGATATGATAATTAGTAGTATAATAGAATCTATCAATTTCTCTATATATATCTCTCTTAATACATTACTAACAGCTTAAATAGTAAGACTACTAATAATATCTATCCTTATCTTATTTTTTATAAAATTCAAAATAACTTTTGAATATTATAATTATAGCTTCTTAAGAATAAGTAGATGTATTACTCCTAGAATTACATAAAATAAAGCTTTAGATACTTACTTATTAAAATTAATATATATCTTAATTATCTTAATAATACAAGTTTTCTAATTAATACTTAGAATAAAAGCTAATTAGTATGATCATACTAATATAATTAATATAAAGTTCTACTATATTATAAACTTCTTACTAATTATTCTATAATAGTTATAACTACTATTAATTTAAATAGAGATAAAAGAGTTATTATTTATTAATATAAAAATCAAAAAAGTAACTTATCTATTTATCTCTATATCTCTTTAGTCTTATCTATTATTATACTATTATTATTAGAAGTTATATTAATCTGCCTTTTAAAGAGTTTTTTTAAAAGATTAAGTCTTTTCTTATTATCTATAATTTTCGTATCTGATTATAAAGCCTAAATATTAGTATTAGGAGTTATTAATAAGTAGATAGAATATAACTAATATTTAGTAATGAAATAATCTCTAGTATTATAATATATATAAGTAGGAACCAAATATATATATTTAGATAATTAAAAGGTCTACTTAATAAACTTTCTATATATCTATAAAAAGAATTAATTAAAGCCTATTAATTATAATTGTTTATCTATTTAGCTCCTTATTATAAGAAGAAGTACTATTATAATAGTATTATATTAGTATTAAAGTGGTTTAAGCTGTTTTTATACTTATTATCTATATGTGTTTATTCTAATTAACTATCAATTCTAACTAAGATAGAAAGTATAGCTTATTATAATTTTATAACTCTATCTTAAAGATTTCAAGGTCTTTTTATAATTATATAATAGTATTAAATTATAGTATAATAATCTACTTAATTAATATTACGACCAATAGTAAGTATTTAAATTTAATAGAAGAGAACTAGTTAGAAATAGTTAAGTTAAATATCTACTACTCAAAAATACCCCCCTATTTATCTTATAATGAATTTAAACTTATTAAACAACTTAAGAAATATGTATTTAAACTTCTAATATAAATCGTAAACCTTCTTAAAGGCCTAGGTATTATAATAGGAATTCTTATAATACTTAGTAAGATATTAGAAGAATATATTAAGATTCTAATTATATTAAAATCCTTATATTATATGAAAGTTACTAATTTATATTTAGGCTTTAAATAATATGTTAATCTATAAGAATTATTAGAGGCTTTTTACTCTTTTAATAAAAGCTTAATTAACTTCTAATTTATATTGTATAGTTATCTTCTATATATAAAACTAGAAAGTATTACTATTAAAAAGACTTTTTAAGAAAAGGTAATTTCTTCTTCATATAAAATACTTAGATTACTTATAAAGTTAGTTATAATCCTATTAGAACTATAGTAAGGCTTTTTAGTAGGATTAATTTTAATCTTTTATTAAGTCTATTCAAACTCTTACTAAAAGTTCTATAGTATTAATATTTATTATTACTTTTTACTATCTTTTATTTCTTTTGTATAATCTACTATTTAATACTAACTTAAATGTAAATAGAAAGTTTATTAATATTAGAAGCTAGTTATAAGAGATATTTTAATAGTATTTTAATAGTATTATAATAAACTTGAAGAGTTTATACTTAAGGTGAAAATTCTCTAGTAGACTATAGAAGTAGTGGTTATATAGAGCCTTAATAGTAATATTTTATATAAGCCCTAAAGCATAAGTCTGTAATAATAATACTAGTTAGCTTATTAAGTTAAAATCTTATAATTTATAGAGATTTACTTCTTATTATTATATTTTCTCTTAGTATATTATATAGTTAGCCTCCTACTTAATAAGTAGCCTTATATAATACATAGTATAGAATCTCTATAATAAAAAGAATCTAGTAATATATTATAATTTATATATATCTCTATAAGTAAATATAATAGAAACAACCTAGTAGTATAGTATTCAGTTTGAACCTAGTTCTAACTTAGAAATATATAAGTAATATAAAATAATAGAATAATAACTAGATATACAAACTTATTAATATAAGCTATAAAATAGTCTTTATAGTAAGTTGTAGCTTGATATACTAGTAGTAGCTTCAAAGTATTAAACTTACTATAATAATACTTACAATATTAACTTATACCAAGTAGAATGCTACTAATATATCTTAATCATACTAGCCTTATAGATAAAAAAGAGTAATAGAAGACTAGTTTTCTCTTCATCTTATAATAATACTATTACTACTACTACTATTAATAGTAATAATAATATAAATTACTTCTAACTACTACTTATTACTATATTTAATCCTTATAACTTTAATATAAATATCAATCTTATTAAAACTATTAATACCTATAAAGACTATAGCTACTTTTATAAAAGCTTAAATAAGCTAATATTATATAAAGGTAATTTTACTACTTTCTCTAGCCTTCTTAAGATAACTATAGTTAAATTTAGCTTTAAAATATTACTAGTAGATGAAGCTATTAGTATAACTAAGAAGTATAAGATTGAAAGAATAAAAAAGAATTTAGCGCTTAAAAGTAGAATTTTTATAATAACTCTAAATATTTTAAATAAATATTAGAAGTAGCTTATTAAGTATTACTTTATTCTAAAAGAATATATATTGAAATCTACTTATAACTTGTAGTTTATAGCTAATAGTTAGGAAGGCTAAGATGACTTAAGGTTGGAAATGTTATATTTTTATATACTATCGGTATAGTATTATTATAATTTAAAGACTTCAAGTAATTACAGCTATAGTATTTAGTATAAAGTAGGTTGGAATATAAGTTCTGGCTAGATGCTAAATGTTTTCTATGCGAAGCGAAGGGCTTATTATAATTTCCCTTATTAGACTTTAAGCTATTTTCTTATATTTCTCTTCTATTAAATTAAAGAAAGTAACAAAGAATATTATAGCTTCTGAGGTTTATAGTATATCTATAAGAGTTAATATAAGATATTTAATTTCTACTATTTTCTGATAAATAATTGAATATTTAAAAATATCTATAATACTAAAAATAATCTATATTAATTCTTATTTCTTCTATGAGTACTTTCTTTTCAATTAGATATTATAAAAGAGAAATACTTTAAAATTCATATTATATTATTTGAATAATTATATAAATAAAAAAGACCTTCTAGATTTATTACATTAATAATAATGATGATTTTATAAAACGTATAATTAAAGGATCTAATAATTAAGCTTTGAAATGATTTATAATAATAAATAACATATCAATATAAATAGAGAGATAGGTTATAAGAACTATTCAAAAGAATAAGAAGAAGAGATAAGAGTAAAAAGAAATAGATATATATATAGATATATAGATCTATATATAAGAAGTATGTTAAAGTAAAAGTTTAAGATATTTAATATAATATTAAATAAGAAGTATATTATTATAGACAAATATTATTTATAGTATTCTTATAGTTTTTGGTATAACTAAAAAGATTCTTCATAACTAGAAGTAATTTGATACTATCTTATATCTTACACTTTCTTTATAATCAATGTTATTCTTATATCTTATACTAAATTTAGTATTGAATATGTTTTAGTTATATAAAGGATTAGTATTAGTATTAGATTAAATATAGTATTAAAATAGCTAAAGTTATACTAATATGTAATAAAGTAGTTAACCCATTTATTTAGGCTAATAAGAATAAAGGGATTATTACATAGATTTATATTAGAAATAATATGTTTAAAAGGTAGAGTTTATATTGGCTAAACCTTAGGTATTAGTACTATCTCTATAGGCTTCGCTCTATTTAAACTACTTGGGAAGATTTATATAGCATATATAGTTAGATTTAGTAATATATAATATATATTAGATTTTACCCTCTAATTATATATAATCATTCAGAGTCTTGTAATACTAAAGAGCTATTAGGCTAAAAGTATATATTATAATAATTTAATACATTTTGAATATTAAGATGTCTATTAGAAATTCTTTTTTTTAATTCTCAAGGGAGTTTATTCATAGCTTATCTAATACAATATTTTTAAACAGAAGTTAAATCTTATAATTTATAAAATTATTTTAATTTTCAAATAATTACTTATTAAAATTTCTTTTTAAAGTTTCCTTACAAGTAATTCTTAAGTAATTTTCTAAACGTTAAGTAGTACTAGTAAGTTTTTATAATATTTAAATTGAGTATTCTTAAAATTTCTATTCTTATAAGGATAGATTATAAAGAGGACTAATAATTCTTAATGGATATTATTAAAGAAGTTTATATAAGAAATACTATAGATTTTATAGAAACAAGTTTAAAAGCTTATATAGTTTTTTATAATTTCTATATCTTAGGAATTTAAGAATATTGATCTAAGTAATTAAATTAAATTTATATAATAATTTAAATCTTTAAATATATAAAAAAGATATTTTAATATTAATATTACTATATAGAAAAAGATATAATAGTATGAATCACTGATTTGTTGTAATATAGGTTACACTTTGTACAACAGACTTCACTTTATACCTATAGGTCATATAAGTATAAATACCTTTTAGATTATACATCTTATATATATTAAATACAAACCTTTTTACTTCTTTATATACCCTCTATACTATACTGTAAGGCTTCTTATAGAATCTCTACGCTTAGTAATAGTTATAAGCCTAGCTTTTTAGATGACTATATCTCTCCTTTTTATTATTAGATGAATATAATAATATATACTTATAAGCTTCTTTTTAATCCTTCTTTTCAGATATATATATATATATATATAGCACTATTTGTCTTAAGGCATCCCTATATATTTCTCTTTTAATATATATATAATACCACCCCTTTTTAAAACGCCCCTATGTCTTTCTCTTTTAATATTATATATAAAGTACTACCTCTCAAGATGCCTCGCTCTATCTACCTCTTAAGGACGCCTTTATAGCGCCCTAATGCCTTTATAATATTCTTACTATACTATACTTATAGTTAGCTTCTTCTTCCTTCTTCTAACTTTGCTCTACTTTTTACTTTTCTATTCTATTTATACTTAGAGTAACTACTTATAAAATAGCATTCCTTTAGCTAAGATAAACTTATTTATAATAGTTATTCTAAATACCTCTTTTTTAAATATATCTTATATGTTTTATATATCTAAAGGGATAGAAAAAGATTGAAAGTTTTATTTATAGGGGTAGTTCTAATCCTAATACTAGAAATCCTGAATTGTAAGGTAGGTTATAAGGTAAAGTTGATATTAATATACCTATATCTCGAACTGTAGGTTTAGAAACAATTATTAAGGAAGGGACCAACCCAAATATAGCTATATTTAATAGTATTAAGAAGAGTTTTTAAAGAGCTCTAACCCTTTATAATAGTATTATTAAGTAATACTTTATTTAATATCCTCCAAATTATTATAAAAACAGGCTTTTATAATATTTATTAAAAGTTATAATTATAGAAGCCTACTAATATATATACTATAGCCTCAATAGAGAGCTAGTTTAGAATGATATATATATATTACTACCAGGATAGGGTATATAGAGCATAAGGGTTATAATAGGGCGGGTATTACTTCTATATGAAAGCATTTAAAAACCCTATTCAACTTAGAAGGCTATATTTTATATAGTATACTTCAAGTAGTTATATGTTTCTAAGTAATAATAAGAGGATAGTAGTTTTAAAGTACTAAGAAGATACTTTTAGCTATAGTTTAGGATCTTCCTACTCTTTAGAAGCTTTTAAAAAGCATAGGGGAGGTTGTTTTTAGATAATAGAAGCTATTTAGAATTATTACTTTTGAAATGAATAATAGGCTTATAGCTGATATAGTTATAGTTTAAAAAAGCTTAAAGGCTTTATTACTTTTATCTATAGCTTAAGGCTTTATATATTTTTACTTATAATTTAAAAGCTTTATTGTTTTTACTTGGAATAGTTATTCAAACTTCTTATATTTAGAAAACTTAGATAAAACTTACTACGAATAGCTTTATCTAGATGTAAGATGAAATATCTAACGCCTAGGGGGGTATATTATAATATAAGCTACGCTTTGTATAATAGATTTCGTTCTATACCTATAAGTTTTATAGGTATAAATATTCTTTAGATTATATATCTTATATATACTGAATACAAGCTTTTTTACTTCTTTATATACCTTCTATATCATACTACAAGGCCCCTTATAAAGTCTCCACGCTTAGTAATATGATTTCTATAATTACTTTAGTATTATAAATAGTTTATATTCTTAAAGTATTATTTTAATATATTATAAGATATTTTAGCCTTTTAGATTTAAGTATCTTATTTCAAAAATAATAATTAAAATATGATTTAAAAAGTGGTAAGAAATTATATATAAAGCTTAAGTAGTTAATTATATTATTTCTATTATTGAGATACTTTGAATCTATAAATTTATATTTTTATTAGTTTTCCTATTAATAAAGCCTTATATAGAAAGCTATATACTTATAATTTATAATTATTTAGATTCAATACTCTTAGATAAAGTTACTTTTACTTTTATAGAAGTAATATAATACCTCCTTAAAACTCTCTTATATAATCAGATTAATTATAATACTTTTAATATTATAGTAAAAGTCTTAGTATCTATTTTAAATATTTAAAATAATGAGAAATACTTGTAAAGTTTGGATAAATTCGTATATTTTTCAAAGTATAGGCTAAGTTATATTTCAATATATTTTTACTATATATATACTTAATCAGCCTATAAAGGCTAGGTATTAAATACTTTAATTAAAGAGAGAATTAAATAGTTATGAGTCTTAGATTTAAACCTATTAAGAAACATTTAGAATTTTAGATAGTAGTAGTTTTATAGCTAGTTTTCTATTTAAAATAATTATAATACTATATAATAAATATATTATAAATAGGAATTTTAGTAATATTCTTTCTACGATCCTTTTATTTTTAATTTAAATATTTTAATTTATATCTTTTAAAATATAAAGTATTTTATAATTTTTTAAAAAGCTTCTTGAGGAGACTATATTTAGTATAATATGAAGTCTATATTTATCAAAGGCTATAGATATTTCAAAGCTAGACTTAGCTATAGCTATCTTAAGAAGGCTAAGGAGGGCAGCAAAATCGCCTTTATGCGACGCTAGCTTATTTGGACCCTTGTAAAAATAGCTATAATCCTTATAGTTATCAACAGCCTTAATAGGATTAATATTTATATCGAGGTTATAAAGGTTTGTTGAACTAGTAATAGATAACTAGTAAAAGGTCAAGAAGAATTAACAACTCTCAATCATTAAAGAATAGGTTATTTAGAGTAATATCTGAAAATAGTCCTAATATTAATATAAATAGTAATAGTGATAGTAATAGGAAGTTCGGATTCTATAGGAAGTAGGGAACTTCATAGTATTAATATCTAAATAGAGTTTATTTTCAGAAAGATTAATTTCATATTATATAGAGTCTTTAGTTCTATTATACTTTAGCTACTAAGTAGTCTATTTCTTAAATATTCTAATATTGTAATTTAATTAATTTGGAATATAAATAATTAAAATATTATAATTTTAACTCTAATAATTGATTTTCTATAATAAATAGAAAATATAGAGTTATAAGAATAATAGAGAATACTTAAGCCTTTAAATACCTAAAATAGGCTATTGGGATTAATAGAGTACTAGCTAAATAGCTAGAGCTCTAATATCCCCCCTTAAGAAATATAAGATAAACAAATCTTTTTTAACTCAAAAGTAGTATAAAAACTCTAAAACTTATATAGGAAAAATAGAGAAAAAGCTTTAAAAGATTAAAGTCTAAAAAACCTAAAATCTAGAAAAGATTTGAAGGAAAAAACTTCAAAAAAAGTGAAGACAATTAGAAAAAACTTAGAAAAACTTAAAATTAGTAAAAGGTTGAAAGAAAAAATTAATCTTTAGAAAATAGACTATTTAAACTATTTTTTTAAAAAGAAAGCTGAATATTAAAATTATTCTATAAAGTCTTCTTAATAATATTATTAAATTTAACTCAACCTAAAAGCTCTATCAAAAAATTAGCTATATTATCATTCATATTCATATAATAGAAATTAATCTGATTGTTACTATATTTATGATTTCTAATATAGTAATAATAAATATTAATATATTTAGCTTTTTTATAAAATTTAGTATTTTCAGCAAGCTTTTTAACTAATTAATTATCTATAAAAGTAATTAGCTTATTAATAGTTCTAAACCTTCAAGTTTTATTAATAAAACTATAATTATTATATAAGTAAATAGCTTCTTTAGTAGTATTTACTAAAGCTATATATTTAACTTTACAAATAGATAAAACTATTATTTTTTATTTAATTGAACTATAACTTATAATATTATAAACATCTAGGCAAAATATATAAGCTAAAGTAGATTTTTTCTATTATTAACATCTCTAGTTCAACCTGAGTCTATAAATTCAAATAGATTAAAAGGACTAATATTATTATAATTATAAATTAATTTATAATTAGAGTTCTTTTTTAGGTAACCTGATGTTCTATTAAAAGTAATAAAATATTCTTCAGAAGGATTTAAAGAAAATTAAGAATAAATAGTAATAGTTAGACTAATATCTAGTCTAATTTTCAAAGCTAAATATAATAAGGCTTCTACTTCTTTTTAATATTCTAATATTTCTTCTTTAGTAGTATTACTCTTATTAATAAAGAATTTAGCTTTATTACTTATTAAAGTATTAAAACTATAGATATTCTTTTTATTAAATGTAATAAGAATTTTATTAGTATATTTAAACTAATTTATTCTTGTATTTTTATTCTTATGATTAATAATTGAATTATTATTTAAAAAGGTATTAAACTCTCCTAGATCTTAGATTTTTATATTCTTTTTAAAACTACTATAAATATATTGTAAAGTAGTAGAATTATTGGCTTCTAATAGTATATTATTAATATAATATATTAAAATAGCTAAATCTTTACTTTTATTAAGAGTAATATTGAGTATAAATATTCTTTTATTATAAAGAGATATTTTAAAATTAATTTTATATAAGATAGATTTAAAGGATAAATACTAAAGTCTAGAGCTTTATTTTAATCTATATAAAGCCTTATTTAATAAATAAATAAAAGGCTGATTCTTATAGTTAATACTATAAATTAAACATTTAGAACCTTTATTATAAATATAACTAATAGGTAACTTGATATATATCTTTTTATCTACTTTGATATAAATAAATATAATAGTAATATTATATTAAATTAAAGTCCAGTTATAATAAACAGATATAATTAATATTTATTTATAATTTTCAAGCTTATAAATAGTACTTAAAGTCTTTGACTTCACATAGAGAATATTTAGCTCCCAGCTAGGACTTATACCCCAACCTACTCTATACTAATAGCTATAGCTATAGTTACTTCAGATTTTTAAATTATAATAAGGTTATATAAATAATATATAAATCTTAGCGTCATAGATTTAACTTGAGGCTTTCCCTACTATTAGCTAATAACAACTTCTATAATAGACTTCAATATATATATATATTTTTAGAATAAAGTAGTATCTAATAGGCTACTTCTAAGATATATTCAAAATATTTAGAGTTATCTTTAAACACCCTACTTTTAGGTATTAGATTCTTCTTTATTATTTTAATTTTATTTTTTTTAATTCTACTAATAGCTTTATCTTCTAATAATATATTGAAATTAAATATAATTATAGCTATTTTAAGAGGACTAAAGAGGATAGTAAAGTTGCTTTTATATAAAACTAGCTCCTTTAGGTCTTTATAAAAGTAGTTATAGTTCTTATAGCTATTAATAACTCTTATAAGGTTAATATTTATATTAAGGTTATAGGAGTTGAGTATAGTAATAAATAGTAGCTAGGGGTATTCTTATTATTATTATTATTAATAGTATTATCATAAGACGGTTAGCTAGTCTTCTATTACTTCTAGGGGTATTCTTATTATTATTATTATTAATAGTATTATCATAAGACGGTTAGCTAGTCTTCTATTACTCTCTTTTATATCTATAACTAGTATTATCAAAATATACTAGTAGTATTATTAGTATCTAGCTAGTATAAGTTAACATTATAAGTACTACTATAATAAGTTTAATACTTTAAAACTACTACTAGTATATTAAACTACAACCCTCTAACTATTATAAAGCTTATACTAACAAGTTTATATACCTAATTATTATTCTATTACTTATTAGCCCTTACTTCTAAATTAGAATTAGGTTTAAATTAGTAATTATACTACTAGGTCTTTTTAATTATATTTATCTATAGAGATATATATAGACTATAATATATAACTAGGTATTTTTCTATTATAGAGATTATTTACTAAGTGTTATATAAAGCTACCTATTAGATAGGGGGGGCTAAATATATAAAACTCTATAAGTAGTACTAAAAGTTTCTAAATAGTTAATTCTAAAATACTAATTGAAATTTTAAATAATCTATCTAATCTTATATATAAGATTACTAAGATCCTAATTATTAGGTTTTATTTTATAAACTTATCTATTTCTCAATATATGAATATTATTCTTTTTAATAAAAGAAATATCAAATAGTAATATAATAATTCAAACTTCTATAGATTTAATAGATTTAACCTTTTTATTTATAGCCTAAATCTAGTTATTACTAAATTGAAAACTTATAGCTTTTAAAACAATAATTGGTTTATCTAGAGTATTAACTGATAATATATATTTAATAGTATACAAATTACAGTATTTATTAATAAATAAGGTATTATTATAATTATATTCATTATAATTAATATAGAAAACTAAAGAAGAATAGTTTTTAATTATAAGGAGTATACTTTCTTTATATAAATATTATTTATAGTTCTTTTTAACTTTTAGACTTAAAGAAGGAATCTCTATAGATATAGTAGACTTTTTATTAAAATTCCTAATATTATTTATAATCCTATTAGGATGAATTATAAAAAGACTCTTTAGTTCTTTATTAGGAGAAAGATTTAAATTACTATTATTATTATTAACTTCATTAAGAAGAAGAAAATAACTAGTATTTTAGTAGAATTACAAATTCTATTAGACTTAATAATAATTAGATTCTAAAACGAATTATTAGAATTGAATTAATTAAACTTATTCTTTTTACCAAATTAATTAAACCTAATAGTTATAGTATTATTAAAAATAAATAGTTCTTCTTTTTATTGAAAATTAAATTAATCTTTAAGAATATTTATATCTCTAGATTAAATAATATTAGAAGCTTGAAAATTCCAAATTAAATAGGTATTATAGCTATAAGTAATTATAGCATTCTTTTTTACTTTTAAATTAAGTTTTTTAAAATACTTATTCTTAATTTTATAATAATAAATACTATTCCAAACCTTTATATTATTAATAAAAAGTTTCTTCTTATTCTTCAACTCATATAGAATTTTAAACTTAATAGAAGAATAAAGCATTCTATTATAAATATAGATAGAAGTTAATATAATTAATCTTTAAAAGTATAAAAGTAAATTAGAATTATAGAAAGTAATTCTAAGTTTATTAATTATAATTCTTATAGTTTTTTCAATTAAACTATTAGGCTTATAAATATAAAGTAGTCTTATATTATAAATAATACTATTGTTAAAATAAATAATCTTTATTCTATTATTAGAGAACTTAAGACTATTATTTATATTAACTTCTTTAATTCTATTATTACTATTATTATTATTAATTATATTAATAAACTCTTTGAAAACTAAAGTAACTTCTTTAGAACTTTTACTTTTCAATAACTATCCCCAGATAAATCTACTATACTTATCTATAAATAA
>QAPF01000806.1:0-18509 GCA_004367935.1 Colletotrichum sidae | reverse complement strand
TATAGCTATAGCTGGAACTCTAGTAGTATAACTAGAACTCTGAAATAAACCCTCTATATAATAACTTTAATATTTCTATTAATAATAGTTAGAAATATTTAATTATACTATTAATTGAATTACTATTTCTCCTTCTATTTAACTATTATTATTATGAATATTTTGAATAAGTCCTTATGTTGAGAAAACTACTTTTATTATATTATATTTCTCCTGATTTCACGGTTATCTATAGTAATAACTTAACTGTCGATTTATTTATATATCTATCTATCTTAATAATACTTACTTTATAAATACCTTATAAAACTTAGTACTATTAAAAAAACTCTTTATAATTAATATTATAGTATTAAAGTAGTTATATAAATACTATAAGCTCTATAAAGTATAGTAGATCAATAGAAATAATAAAGTTACTAGTAGTTTTATAAAAAGTATATTAAATTTCATCTTTAAGAGATTTGTTAATTCCAATTATATAACTATTTAATAGAAGAATAAATAACTTGAACAGAATAGATAATTAGATATTTCAGTATTATTAAAATAAGAAAATATAGATTACTAAAAATACTATTTTTCATATAAATAGATAAGTATTAAGATATATAGTAAAAGGAAAAAGTTATTAGTATTAGTTATACTTTACTGTAAAATATATAGTAACTATATATATTACTATATATATAGTAATATACTCTCTATACTTTACTAGTAATAAGTACTAAGTACTTAGTACTAATTATAGTTAATTATTTAGTAATTAGTAAGTAATTAGTATATTATAAATCTAGAGCTTTATATAACGCTTCGTATTATATAATATAGGAATAATAATAATAAATAACTAGAATACTACTTTATACTTATATAGTAAGATTACGTATGGTGTGTATTACCCTCTAGATAAACTAACAATAAATTAGAAATTAATTTGATTTTTATTGAAGGGTTAGGAGACTTCTAATTTTTCTTATAGACTAATTTATTACCTAAAACTTAAATATAAATTAGTAACTTTTATACAATATAGAGATCTTATTATAATTAGAATACTAATATATATGTTTGATATCTTACCAAATATTATAAGAGCTATTATTATAATATTTAGATTCCTAAGAAGGTGTATTGTTTCTATTAGAAGTTTAAATAGATATTTATCAAATTCTTTATTAAATCTAAATTAATTATAAAGTAAATAGGAGAATACTCTTAAGTAGGAGCTATCTAACTGAATTACTTCTAACTTATTCTCTGGTATTATATTTAAATAACTACTATTAGTTATAATATTAATTAGATAGATTATTAAATTCTAACTATATCTTACTATATAATTATAATAGACCGTAAACTTCTTAATATAAAGTTATAGACTTATGACTAACTATAGCTTCTATCCTAATTAGAACAGATAATGAATTAGGAAAAGAATATATAAATAATGAATATATATATAATTAAAACTATTTTGATATTTATATAATACTATTATAATACTACTTCTGCTTACTATAAGAAGTTAAATAGATAAAGGATTATAACTATCAAGTCTTAATTAAGTCCTATTATAAATATATATAAAGTTTAATAAGTAGACTTTATAATTATCTAGATGTCTATATAGGATAATACCTATAAAGATTATAATACTAAAATGTATTTTCTTACCAAACATAAATTCTAACCTATCTATTTACCAATAACTTCTAATACGGACATTTAAATCTTATCGTTAGATAAAGAGATTATAAATAATCAAAAGAGTCTAACTTTCTAAAAGAAACTCTCGAAGAAGCAGATTAAAATACCTATTAACAATAATACTATAATTATAAATGAAACTAAACATATATAAAACTAATTGAATAAGCCGCCTTTTTAATCTCTATTAATAAATAATAAGTCTTTTATCTCTATTTAAATTAATAGTAATTATAATTATTATAAAGTACTTAATAAGGAATTTATGAAATAATGAAACTTAATACTAATTATATTACTATAGTGATACTGATTAGACATTATCCTAAATATCAACTAGGAAATTGATATCACTAAAATAGCTCAAATATATATCAATATTAATAGGTAAATATCTAAATTCTTATTCTACATAATCCTAAAATAATATACTTAATTACTCTTGAGAAGTTGTATTTAAAATACTGAACGATTAATACAAATCTTATAAAGAATAAGATAAAAATAGATATAATTAGTAATCTTACTATTTAAACTAGTAGTAATATAGTAAGGGAAATATATATATTAATAGATCTATAAATTCTATCGAATTACTAATTATAATGTCTTTTAATTTAAAAGAAAGGAAATATAAATACTTAATAACTAATTTGATATAAATCAGTATAACTTTAATAATTGTATTACTAGTTATATTAAAATAATCAATATTTATCTTACTAACTATTTATACTTCTTTGGTAGACTTATTTAATAAAAATAAGACTTCTAACTTCTTATTCCCTTAAGAATCTCTTAATTATTATATTTAGTTTCAGAAGAATCTAAATTAAATAGAACTAGCCTAATTATAAAAATTATTTCATAATATATTGAAGAAATACCTCCTTAAAGTCTAATACTAAGTTATAGACCTAATAGATTAGAACTAAATTCAGGCTAATTTATCTATAATTATAATACTTGTCCTCTTTATTAAAAAGCTTAGGGGAAAATTATAATTTCCTATAGATTATTGTATTCCTAATATTATTAATATCTATGATTATTATCTCCTACTATTAATTAAAAGACTGCCATACTTATTATCTAAAATAATATATGTTATAAGAATTGAGATTTATATAGCTTTCTATAAAATGTATATTGAAAAGAGAAATAAATATGAAACTACGTTTGAGATATTTCTGAATTTATTTAAATAGTTCATTACTTCTTTTAGACTAATAAATATACTTGTAATACTTTAGTCTGATATTAATAATATACTTTAGAATATCCTTAATCATCTTCTTATAGTTTATTCAAATAATATCTTTATCCATAACTTTAAATAAAAGTACTTATCAAAATAAGATTTAATAAGTCTTTAAGTAGTTATCGAAAGATTGCTCATATTTAAATTTAATGAAATATAAATTCTTTATAAAATACATGAAATATCTAAGTTTTATTATTGAGGGAGAAAAGGATATCTAGTATAATATTTAAAAAAGCTACAACTATATAAATGTAAAAAGTCCGTAAGAATATCTATAGTATTTAAAGTATCTTTAACTTTACATATCTTTAATATAATATAATTAACTACCTTTCTAATTTGATAAAACCTTTTATAAAGTTACTATAAACAGATTTACTATTTCTTATAAATATTATATACTAATAGATATTTAGAATATTGAAATTTATACTTATCTGAAAACTAATTAGAGCTTAATAAGATTTGACATGATATATAGTAATAGAAATAGATTACTTAAGAGTAATGTCAAATAGTTACTTCTTATACAGAAATAAAAAAGATATCCGTGAATAAATTACTTATTAGTTAATTAGACTTATTCTAATATAATAGAATTACATTACTTAGAATAAGGAATTAGTGATGATTATTTTATTTTTAAAACTATAACTAGTAGAATTATAAAATATAGTAAAGCTATTTACTATTGTTTCTAATTATAAAGCTTTAAAATACTTCATAAGCTTTAAGTCTATCTTGAAATAATAAGCTAAATAAGTAGAAACCTGATTAGAATCTAACTTTATCTTAAAATACTATTTAAATCATTTTGAAAGGCATCTTAATATTCTTTCTTAATAAAGCTAAAATAATATCACACAATAAAAATCTTTAATATAAGTCTTTTAACTTCTTTAGGTTAACTTTAAAAATAAAGATAAACTCTTTTTAATGTTCCTAATTTATAATATATAAATAAAGAAAGACTGAAAAGAAGCTATATAAATAAGAAATACTTATTGATGTATTAGTAATATATTACTAAGTAGATATATTATAATTTAAAGTATTGTATTATTGGAATTGGAAAGTTAGATCCTTATAGTAGTATTAATATATAGAATATACCGAAAAACTATTTATTAGATAATAAGAGTATTTCTATTAGAAGCTTTAATATCAATATAAAAAGCGAATCATATAATAAAGAGAAATAATACTCTATTATATTAAAATTGCATTTATCCTTCTTAATACAAATTAAAAATAATTATAGTTTTCTAAATAGTTTATAACTCCCTAGTCTTAAGCTAATTTGATATTGATTGAATATTCTTAATACTTTTATAGGACTAATATCAAAGTAATACATTAAGAAATATAAAATATTTTATCTAAATATATAATATCTATTACTATCTATGTAAAAGTTAAAAGTATTATTAAAGCTTATTATAATTCCTACTAATTCTTAATATATTTTAATTATACATTTCTATTAATCTTTTAATAGAGCTATTATTTACTATAGAGAGAAACTGAAAGTTTCTACAGTAATTATAAATTAGCTATTTAAATATATCTAATTCAAGATTATAATGTTTATAATTATTAAAATATATGAAGAGAAATTCCAAGATATTAAGTAGTAATTAATAACTTCTCTATATTAATTATTACCAACTATAATTTAAACTAAATTAGAATCTTTTCAATAATATTATATTAATTAAGAAGAATATAATGACAATTAATAATATTATTCTACTTTTAAATACGTAATGAGATAGAAAGAGTAATACTTAAAGTTACAATACTTCTATAAATATGTATTGCCTTCTTATAATTAAATTAACTAATTTATATTACTATATACTAATTAATGTTAAATAACAGAAACTCTTTAATAATGAGAATAAGTTGAAATAGACTTCTTAATGAATTGAATATTATACTAATTCTATATTCTTAAGTAGAAGAATAGAATATATATTTTAAAGATAAAAAAGATCTTAGTACTTTTATCTTACGTTAAGAATAATATGATAATAGCCTAAGTAGTGATGGTATATATATAATAGAGTATAATAAAATAAACACTAATAGAATATAATAAATAATTGAGAAGTTTCAAATTAGATACAAAGTATAGTAATTATTATATTATATAAACATGAATGAATTAATTAAGAAGTTGAATTAGATAGCTTCTTAATATTAACTTATTAATAGACTAAATTTACTAAATATCATATTAGATACTTCTATAGGTATCTATTTAATATTCTATATTAACTTTATTAGATAAGTAGAAGATAGCCTATTACTATTTTAGTAACATATAGATATATATATTAATTTTATTTTAAATTCTATTAGCAAGAATAGTAAGATTAAAGAAGAATATAAAGTTAAAGAAATATTAATAGTAAAGAATACCTTAAGGTAGAGATATAATTATAATATATTAGTAAAATAGAAGGATTGTAATATTTTAGTATAAGACTCTTTAGAAAGTCTTATTAATGATAAACCTATACTTACAAATTAAATTATAATATAAAGATATTAGAGAGAATGATAAATTAATACTAATTCATAAATAATAAACAGCTATGAAACTATGAATTAAATATTATAAGAATTTCTTAGAGAATTATATAGTTAATTATAAGACTTATGCTTTGAGTATTCAATAAATATATCAAAAGAAACAATTAGTATCATCTTACTCTCATTTATACTTTTAATATTCCTTATGTCTCTTATTATTATCTTATCCTTCTTCTTCTTCTTCATTAGAAATGATAATAAATAATACTTATTTATAAATAGAATATTATTAATATTAATAAAGATTAGTAATAGGAGGAGCCGATAGCTTACTTTCTACTATAGCTATTAGTAGATATATTACCCTCTAAAGTATGATTTTAACCTTCCCACCCTCTTACTAACTACTATAAATAGCTTCTAATTAATCTAAAGCTAAACTTCTTATAGTCATAGTAGCTAGTATACTGACGTTATATTAATCTTTTTAAGAATAAAGAACTAATAACTCCTTCTATAATAACTTTACACTCTAATACCTTTATATCCTTATATTATTATACGCTAATAGCTATATATAATTTAAATGTCTCAAAATAATCAATTACTACTAATCATAAGTATTCTATTAAGAGATTTACTATAACCTTAATATTTCTAACTTTAATATCCTTAATAGTAAATCCTACTTACTCTTAAGATAAAGCTTTATATTATTAATATAAGAGTTCTCTACTATTAATATAAGTCAATTAACAATTCCTATATAAATATCATAAGACTTAGTCCATTCCTATTATTAAGTAATCTTAATATATTAATCAGTAGAATGAATTTTTAGATAATAGTTATATATATAAAGATATTTTTAATGGAATTAGATAGTTTTTAAAACCCTTATAATTATATTACTATAATATTCTAAAATATCTAGTAACTTAAATTATAATAGAATATCAATATTAAAAGATTTTCTAACTAATATTTAATTTTTAATATGACTAATTTAATATAATAACTTATAGGATAATCAAATAATTCTTCTTTTAAATATCTATAAATTACTTATTAATTATAATATTTAAAATGGCTTTATTAAGACTTAGCCTATTATATTAATACTTTTAATAAGAATAGTTATAATTAGATACTTCTATATTTATCTGATAGGTATTCTTTTATTAGTAGCTATATAAATTTCAGGGAGATTTTAATTTCTATTATAAGAATTATAGAAGAATTATCGATCATAGAATACTTAACCTTTAATATTTTATTTTGTTCTATTTTTAAGAGGTTGATAAATGTTCTTAATCTTCTAATTTTAGTAATTACTTTTAACTATATGTATTAAGCTTTAGGTTTAATAGGATTCTCCCTAATTTTTATTATTAAGCTCTCTATTATTATAAAGTTAAATATTAGAACTAGGGGTATAATTATTTCTAATAAGAAGTAACTTTATTACTATTGTAACTAATTATAAGCTAGTATTAATATAAATAATATTATTAAGTAATATCCATAGTTAAATCTATATATATAGTAAAAATCTTAGATACTATTCTAAGTATAGAGTAAAGGTAACTAGATAAAGATTAGTAATTATATAATAGTAATAAATAGGTAAATTGATATCAATAAGGTTAGGAATATAACTACAATATTAATAAGATATAATACAACTATCAAGATATATAATATTATCTTACTATAAAAAGTTATTAAAATAAAAATAGAAAGAGAGAGGGGAAGAAACTTATTATTATCTATATAATACTACTAAAAGTAATAAGAACTTACTGAAGTGTAAAAATAAGAATAAGAGAAGAAATCCTTTTAATATAAGATAGAAAATTAATATATCATAGTAATATAAACTAGAAATACTTATTAGATATAATAAAAGTATTTATTATAATATTAAACTATGGTAGAGAGTTCTAGTGAAAAGATAGAGATCTAATAGCTCTTAATACTACTTCTCTTATTAATAGTTGAAATTATAAGGGTAATAGTATATTTACTAGATATAATTAGGCAATTAACTTAGTAATTAGTAATATATAATCTAGAATTAGTAGTCAAGAAATAGAAGCCCTCTTGATACTTATTCTTTAACTTTAGATACTTATAATAAGATTAATTATAATTTCATATATAGATCTAAAGGAAGTTGTTCTTATTATATTTGACAAAATGATAAAAATAAGTAGAAATAATTATATTAAAAGGCTGATCCTCTAAATTCTTAAAAGTACTTTGAATAAAATAATTCCTATAAGTAAAAATGGTAAGTTGAAAGGAAGTAAAATACTAAGAAGAGTTATTATTAGAAAGTCTAGAATTAGTAGTAGTAGTAATAGTAGTAGTAGATATAATAATAAAAAGAATATAAAAAGGGGAAGTATAACTAGAAGGGTAGTAAGATAGTAATATTGTAATAAGTATAGAGTAAGAGATTATATAATTGTAAACAAAGAAAAGTAGAATTGAATAAAAAAAGAAGGAAGAGATTTCTTATCAATTAATGAAAAGAGAAATATAATATAAGATTTCTTAGAATAAATTTAATATAAACTTTCTTATTAATAGAACTAGTAAATATTAGTAATATTTAAGTTTTCTTATTAATAGGACTATTTGATATAAATAGTATTTAAAGAAGTATTTTAAATAGATTTCTTTAATCAATTAGATTAATCTGGATAATTGGATATTATTCTCATTATATTAAAATTACTAATAATAAATATTATAATAGTAATAAAATAAAGGGATAATAAGAAGTATATTCTAGATTTAAACCTTAACATTTATATACGATATTATCATTAAGACTCTATATCATTACTATTCCTATAGTCTAATAAAGAATCTTTACTTTAATTATAAGTTCTTTAAGTTTATCATAATTCTATTAAGGCATATTAAAATATCTCCTATTACCAGCTTCTAATATAAATATATATTAAAAGTATTTTATAAAATATTACTTTATCTTTCTAGAATAAAAAAGATCAAAATCTATTCTCATTATTAGATAATAGTTAGAAAGACTTAAAATAGTATTATTAGGTAAGATAACTTGTAGTTAGAAATATTATATCATTATATTTAATTAGTATAATAGTATTATAATTTCAAGACTTAAAGTAATTATAACTATAACAATTAGTTTAAAATAAATTAGAATATAAGTCGTAGCTAAATATTCAATATTCTTCATATAAAGTAAACAGCTTATTTACTATAGTAGTATTTATAATATTAACTCATATTAGAATACTATTAGGATATTTTTATAATACTAATTATAGATATAAAAGAGAGTAATAGACTACTATAAACTACTATAGACTAACTAACTATTCTGTAATAATATTAATAATAATAATAATAATAATAATAATAATATATGATAAAGAATATATAGCCATATAGGCTACGAAACTAAGCTATAAACTACACCCCAAAGGCAACATTTCAAAGGCTTAAATACCCTATATATACTACATTTTAGTAGTAATAATACAAGCTATTTTACTTCCTCATATACCTTCTATATAGTACCTAGAGGCCCCTTCAGGTAGCCTCCTAGATTTCTCATAGTTATAAGCCTAGCTTTTAGTATTTTCAAACATCTAAACCCCTCTTTTACTATTTAAATAATTATAATAATTTTAACTATTTTTTACCGAAATCTAAATATAGTTTGTATATATAAGAACTTCTTTTCAATCCCTTTAAATGTATATATAGTGCCTCCTATCTTAAGGTACCCCTATATATCTCTTTTAATATTAATAATATTAACCTCTCAACTTCTTAAAAGTACTTTCGAGGCGCCCTTACCCTTACTACGCCGTTAGGCTAGCTATTACTCCCTCTTTTAATTTCACTCTACTCTTACTTCTTCGCCCTACCTATATATAGATTAACTATTATTTGAAATAGCATTCTTTCAGTTATAATAGATTTAGCCTATAATAGTTAAATATCTAAATATTACTTTTTAGATATATTAATATTATTCAGTATGTCTAAAGGGGGTAGAAAAAGCCTAAAAGCCTATATATAGTACCTTAGATTAATTAGGTTATAAAGCGAAGTTGACGTTTTAATGTTATTCAGGTTATATACTTAAAGTAGTAAAGATCTAATTTTAAAAGAAACTCATCTTAGTAGCCTGGGAAGAATTAAGGGTCTAACTTTTTATAACAGCTTTAATAATAAGTAGTTAATACTTTAATAAAGTAGTTACCGCTTAAATATACGCCTTTTAGGTTGTTATAAAAACAAACTTTATATGTAAAATATAAGTTACTTAATAGCTAGGTTTTAGCTATTAGGTTTCAGTTCTTATTAAGATCAAACGCCTAGAGCGGTATCCCTATACTACTAGTAGGATAAGGTATAGAAAGTATAAGGGTTATAGTAAGTAAGAGGCGTTTTAAAAAAGGTAAATCTTATAATCTTATTTAGCTTAATAGCTATACTTTATATAATATACTCTTAAGCCTACATATCGATTTTAAATAGCTATATATCCCTAAAATAAATAAGAAGGTAGTAGTATTTTATAGAGCGCTAGAGATACTTCTAGGGTTATATTTAGGATCCCCCTACTTTTTATAAGAAAGTTTAAAAAGGATAGGGGAGGCTGTTTTTAGATAGTAGAAGCTATTTAGAATTATTACTTTTACTAGATGATAATATTTAAAGGCTAGAGAGCCCTATTACCCTTATTTTGTAGTTTGAAAGCTTTATTATTCTTACTTTAGAATAGTTATCCTATATAGTTATTTAATATTTTAAATATTTTTGATATTTCGAATGCTTTTTTGTATTTAGAAATAATTGGGAATAGCTTCCTCTAGCTGTTGACTATATCTAATACCTGGGGGGTTATATGATGAAACGTATGTAGCTATATAGGCTATAAAACTAGGCCACAGGCTACACCCTAAAGGTAACATTTTAAGGGCTTAAATACCCCGCATATGCCGCATTTCAGTAGTAATAATACAAGCTATTTTGCTTCCTTACATACCCTCCGTACGGTGCCTAGAGGCCCCTTTGGGTAGCCTTTTAGATTTCTCACATAATAATAATGATAATAATAATAATAATAATAAAAATAATAATAAGAGAACTAAAGAAGTTAATATAAGTAGTAGCTTTGAACTTTCTAATAATAAGATAAAAACTATTTATTTTAATAATAGTATTGTCTATTTAGTTACTTTTGCTCTATACCTGGAATAGTATTTAAGCTTTTTATCTTATATATAGATTTTACTACAAGATCTACCTAATAATAATGTTTATACTAATACTAACGTATAACTATTAAATTTATTCTAATAAATAAAGAACTTCTATTTCTATCATTCTAATAGAAGTAATAAGACGTTCTACGATAATTCTATATGAATAAACTATATCAAAATCGCTTTATAAATACATACTCGTTTTACGTTTTTATCTCTAGTAGTTTTCAAGTAAATACGGTGAATATATAGAGGTTTATTCTTTAATAGAGTATTAGAAGTAGTTTAAGCTATATATACTATAATTATAGCGCCTTATAAATAATAGTTATAGTAACTTATATCTTATAGTTATACTATGATATATACTACATTTCAACTTATATATTATATCTATAATATACTATATATTATCGTTATGGTAGCTTATATTTTATATTAAGATATATAGATTATTATTATAGTACTTTATATATTATAGTCATAATAGTCTATATAATATAAATATAATTAGAATTCTAATAGTATAGTTAGAACTCTAGTAGTATAACTGGAACTTTGTAATAAACTTTCTATATAAGAATTATAATATCTCTATAAATCATAGTTAGAAGTAATCAAATACATTATTCATCGAACTACTATTTTTCCTTCTATTTAACTATTATTATTATAGATATTTCAAATAAGTCCTTATATTAAGAAACCTACTTTTACTATATTACTTTCCTCGTCATATTATAGTTATTAATAATATCAACTTAGCTATTAATTTACTTATCTATCTATGTATTCTAATATATTACAAACCTAATTTCTCTTAACCTAAAGATTCCATCTTTTATTTTTGAAAAGACTATCTTTCTTATTTATTTATAAAAATCAAATATTATAATAAAATCTATAAAAGTCTCTACTCTTTGACTACCTTTATAAAAATCCAATACCTTATTAAAATTACTTGATTTTTATAAAAGATTAACCTTATTTAATAAGTTATTTTAATACCTAAAAGTCCGATTTTCCTACTTATTCCAGCTTCTTTTAATTCTTTAGATATTTGAGATTTACTCTTGATTAACTATTCTTCCAAATTACTCTTCAATTTATTTCCTCTTTAGCTTTAAATTATTTTAATAGTAAAAAAATTGAATTTATATAGGAAATCAACTCTTTTTATCTTATATTCTATTTCAATTTTTAATCAAGTTGTAAAGAAGGAAAGAATAAATTTTATTTTAAAAAGAGAAAGAAAATATTGAAATTTAGATCTCTGATTCTGAGATTTATTCTTTCAATTACATATTTAGTTTAAATGGAAAAGAAAAGCTTTAAATTTTAACCTTTATCTTTTTAGAAAATATAGTATTTCTGTATTCTTTTATTTTGCAAGATTTCTATATTCTTATAAAAAAGTCTTTTATAACTACCTATTTTAACTGTTTATTCTATTTTAATAAAATAAGTAATTTTCGAAAGATTACTATTTCTGGATTAACAAGAGGTAGTAATCATAAAGTCTAATTCATTTATCTTAAAGCTGTATTTATTAATAAAGATATTCGTATACATATTACTAAGCCTATTACTTCTAAAAGTAAGGATAAAAATAAGAAGAGTTTAAATTATATATAAGTATACTATGGAGATAATTTTCTTTAAATTATTAAAACCAATATAAATAATTTTTAGATATTTAAGTATTTATCAGAACTCTATAAACCCTTCAGACTTACTAATATATTTTTAGCCTATAAAGAAACTTTATTATTATTCTAAGTAATATTAACAATATAGAAGGACTTTAAGTAAGATTAAAGAGTTGATTAATAATCTAATTTATAATAAATCAGAAGTATTTAAATAAATAGTTCTAATATATATTCTCAACAGTTTTAATGCTAATTAAGATCTAATAAGGAAACTTATAGAAACCTTTATTATTATTCTAAGTAACATTAATAATATAAAAGAATTTCCGAATAAACTTAAAGAATTAACTGATAATCTATTTTATTATAAATGAGAATTATTACAATAGATAGTTATAATATATATTTTAAACAGTTTGAATGCTAATTAGAAAGGTCTTATTGTTCTTATTACTTAGAGTTTGAAATTCAATAAAGAGACTTATATTTGAGATTTGTTATTCTCTAATATATTGAATAAATCTAGAAGAAGAAATAATAATTTAATTAATTATATTAAAAATAACAATAAATATAGAAGAGAATCTAAAAACAGATTTGGGATCTATTATTGTTATTTTAACTAGACCTAAAGAAAATAATGAAACAGAAGATGGAAGATTAGAAGAGAAAAAAGTCTTAAGTCTAAAAGATTTATTTCTAAGGATATAGATCTTAATCTATTTTCTAAAGAAGATAATATCTTTAAAGATAGGAGAATTTTCTAAGAAACCTTTATAAGAAGAAATAATAATAATAGTAAAACTCTAGGTCTTTTTATAGATTAATAGATTACTAGAAATGCTAACAATTTATCTCGGAGTTTAGTTAAAAGAGAAAATTGTAAAGAAGTTTATTTCTATTTAACTATAACAACTACTCTTTATATAATTAAAAATAAATCTATCTTATTTGATATGAAACTAGTTCTAAGATAGATTAAGTAGGGAGGAACTATATATTTTATAATTCTAATAATAGGAGATATAAAAGTATCTCTAAAGAATTAAGCTTCTATATTTAAAGAGGTTTATTATACTTTAGAGTGAAGAGTTAGGATCTTATTTCAAAGTAAATTAAATATCATAAGAGTTAAATTAATTGTCTAGAAAAACCCGATATTATATGATATAGAAAAGAATTCTATTTCAATAGTAGGATTTGAGAAAAATAATCTTGTATAAATTTAATATTTTTGTTTAATAAAAGGCTATTATTCTTTTCTACTATTATACTCTGGAATATTTAGGTTTTATATAACTATTTAGGTTATATTAATATAAAAGTTATAAATAATTGAAAAGATAATATTTTAAATTCATTTTATAAAATAAAATAAATAGAAGCCTTTCGCTTCGCATAGAGAATATTTGGCACCCAGCTAAGACCTATACCCCAATAAACTCTATACTAGCTACTATAGCTATAGTTACTTTAGATCTTTAAATATGATATAATATCTCTAACCTTAGGCTATTTTAGCCTTCCTGACGATTAACTACTAATTATAATAGATTTTGATATGTATACTTTTTTAGAATAAAGTAATCTTTAATAAACTACTTCTAATATATATTTAAAGTATTTAGAGTTATTACTAGTTATTTTATATTTAGATATTAGATTCCTTCTTATCTTTTTAATCTTATACTTCTCAACTATATTAAAAGTTTTATCTATTAGTAATATTTCAAGGTTAAACTTAATTTTGACTATTTTAAAAAAGCTAGAGAAAGTAGTAAAATCGCCTTTATATAATATTAGTTTATTTAGGCTTTTATAAAAGTAGCTATAGTCCTCATAGTTATTGATAGTTTTAATAAGATTGATATTCATATCAAGGCTATAGGGGTTAAGTATAATAATAGTAGCTAGGGGTAGTCTGGTATACTGGTAACTATAGTATTACTCCCCAAGCTAATGTTTCAAGGATTCTTATTGTTATCATTATTATTGTTGTTGTTGTTGTTGTCGGTAGTAGTATTGTCGCAGAGACGGCCGTTGACTTAAATGTATTGAAGGATGAAGAGAGGGCTAGTCTTCTATTGCTTTCTTTTATCTATAAGGCTAGTATTATTAAGATATACTAGTGGTATTATTAGTAGCTAGCTACTATAAGTCAACATTATAAGTATTACTCTAAAACTATTATATAGCTTCCACTAATTGCTAAGTTAGAGCTAGGTTTAAACTAAATATTATATTACTAAGTCTTTTTTACCATATTTACCTATAGAGATATATATAAGCTATAGTATATTACTAGGTTTTCTTCTATTATAGAGATTTTATATTAGGCATTATATAAGACTACTTATGAAATAGAAGCCTAAATATATAATATAATAAAATAAATAAAAGAGATATTTATTCTATTTATCGAGTTTATATTAAAGTAATTCTATTAATAATATGAATAGAGATAATAAGAAACAAGAATAAAATCGTTAATATTGAAATCATATTAATTTAGATTTAGATAGATTTATAATTCCTATAATTCATATTAGATTCAATAGATTTATTCTATTTATTAATCAATCAACTAGGTTTACTTAGGGATTTTTATTAAAACCAAATTACCCAAAGAAGCTTTGAACATCTTTCCTAAATTTAAAGAGTTAGTGAATAATAATAATAATAAGAGAAGAATAAAAGAATTTAATACTAATAGAGGTAATATATTTTTAATAATAGAATAAAGAATATTCATTCTTATTCTAATATTAGTTATAATACTAAATCTTTTTATACTTATAAACCTAATTGTTTAATAGAAAGAGTAGTAAAAGCTCCAATTAATAGAGTTAGAATTCTAATTTATTGCTCAAATTTACCTTATTGTTTATAGGGGGATATTTTAATGGTTCAATACACATATAATAGAACTCCTTATAGTTCTATTGTTTCAAGGCTTGCTATAAATTAAAAGAATTAATTAAAACTTAAGATTAATAATATTAAAGTGTAGAGTAATTTTTACTATTATAAAAATAAAGATCTCAATACTAAAAACTTAGATATCAAGGCTTATAAAGAAGTTATTATAACTTATAGAGATGATACTTATAAGATTTAGGATTTTACTAAAAAAAGTATATAATCTAGAGATATAAAAGTCTGAGAAAATATTTTTTTATTTTAGAAAAAGAGTTATCTTTATCTATTAATTTGTAGATTTGGAGTTTTATATATTCAGCCTTCTGCCTAATAGGTAGCTTTATATAATACTTAGTAAATAATCTTTATAATAGAAAAATACCTAGTTATATACTATAGTTTATATATATCTCTATAGGTAAATATAGTTAAAAGAACCTAGTAGTATAACTACTAGTTCAGATCTAGCTCTAATTTAGAAGCTAGTATAAGCCTTATAATAGTTAGTAGTAGCTTCGAAATATTAAACTTACTATAGTAGTACTTATAATGTTAACTCATACTAGTGATAATACTACTAACGCATCTTGATAATACTAGCTATAGATATAAAAGAGAGCGATGGACTACTATAATAATACTACTAATGATAATAATAATAAGAACTATTATTATACTCAACCCCTACAACTTCAATATGAATATTGACTTTGTTAGAATTCTAGCTATTTAGCTATTACTTAGATTTATCCTAATAACCTATTTCAGGTATTTAAAAACTTAAGTATTCTCTATTACTCTTATAACCCTATGTTTTCTATTTATTATAGAAAATCAATTATTAGAATTAAGGTTATACTATCTTAATTATTTATACTCTAAATTAATCAAATTATAATATTAGAATATTTAGTAAACAGACTACTTAGTAGCCTNTAAATATTAATATTACAAAGTTTCCTACTTCCTATAGAACCCGAACTTCTTATTATTATTACTATTTATATTAATATTAGTATTATTTTTAGATACTACTCTAAGTGATTTATTCTTTAATACTTAAAAACTATTAATTCTTTTTTACTTTTTACTAATTACTTATTACTAGTTTAATTGGTTATAAGCCTAACTTTATATCAACTTGTCTTTTTATATTATATCCCTATTTATACCTATTATTAATATTAATATCTATATCTTTATTAATACCTATTTAGATTATACTAGAGATTATACTAACTAACTCTAAACCTCCCTATACTTATCTATTTATATAAAACTTCTTTTAACTATTTCTTTAAAACTCTATAGTTCATTCCTTTTATACCTATCTTAATTAATTAATTAATTCTTCTTATTGACTAATTGGTTTGATACTAAATAAATCTATAAGGAGATTATACTAGTTAGAATAATAAGCTTATTATTAAACTAATAAAAGAGATAAATAAGTAGTAGAAGCTAAAAATCTCTTATATCTTAAATCTACTAAAACTCTTTATAAACTAACTCTTAAATCTACTAAGACTTTCTATAAACTAGCTCTTAGGTCTACTAAGACCTTTATAAATTAAAATCTTAGGTCTACTAAGATCTTTATAAATTAGAAATTTAAATTATTTCTAACTTTTATAAAAAAATATATCTTATAAGATTTAAACCTTAGACTACTATAAGTCACAAGAGTATTAATCTATTATTCAACTATTAAGCCATACTATTATTAATTTTTCAGTTAATAATAGTTTACTAGAATTAAACCCTAAATATCTTAATCTTACTTTAGAATTTTAATTAATTCTTTATTAAATGACTACTTTACTTCCTTAAATTATTATTTAAAAATATAAATAACTCTAAATTATACTTTATCTCCAAATTAAAAGGAATTTAGAATTATAATATTTAATCTATCTATATAAAAGCTTTACTTACTAATAAAAATATTTTTATAGATTTAACTAAGCCTATTTCTAGAAATAATACTAATAAGCATAATAAGACTTTTAATTAAATATAGTTAAACTATAAAAATAGTTTTTTAAAAGTTATTAAGAATAATATTAATACTTCTAAGATATTCAGTTATTTAAGAAGACTTTATAAACTAACTAGTTTTTCTAATGAATCTCTTACTTATAAAAAACTTTTTAATATTACTCTTAGTAACTTTAAATCTATAGAAGAATATCTAAATAAGATAAAAGAACTTATTAATAACTTTTCTTATAATAAAATTAAACTACCTAATTAAGTTGTTATTACTTATATTCTAAATAATCTAGATAAAGATTATAAAGGTTTTATTACTTTAATTACTTAAAGTCTTAGATCTAATAGAAATTCTTATAAATTAGATTCCCTATTTTCTAATTTATTAGATAAATTTAGAAAGAAAACCTAAACTTCTTTAGTTAATTTTATAATTAAAAGAAACTTTAAAAACAAAATTATTAAATAATCTTCTCTTAAGGTTATTAAGAAACCCTAGAAGAAATAGAAAGGTATTTTTTATAACTATTATAAAAAAACTAACCATACTAAAGAAAACTATTTTAATCTTTATTTTAAAAAACTCCTATTTAAATAAAATCTAAAGTTAATAAGAGTCTTCTTAAGTCTTCTAAGAAGAAAAAAAATAAAAAAGATAAGAACTTAGAATTAATTAATATTACTTTAACTTAAGAAGGAATAATTAAAGAGATCTCTAGTAATATAACTAAAAGTCTTATATAACTTAATTCTAATACTAAAGAAACTGAAGAAGAAGACGATAAAAAAAAGTATTAAGTTTAAAAATATAATTCTAACTTAACTTTCTCTCAAAAAAACTTTTACTAAAAGAACTCTAGATATTTTAATTTCTAAGAAGATTCAGTAAGTTAGGAGTTCTATTAAATAAATTGAAACTATTTTATTCTTTATTAATACTAAAACTACTATTTATATAGTTAAAGATTATCATCTTTTAATAAATAAAACTAAGACTCTTTTACCTATTAAATAGGGAAATACTAAAGAAATTACTTTAATTATAAAAAGTAATTTAAAAATTATCTTAAATAATATTAAATATCTTTTATAGAATATTTATTATATATTATAACTAGATATTAACTTATTAAGTTAATTTAAATTTAATTCAATAAGAAT
>QAPF01000805.1:0-18597 GCA_004367935.1 Colletotrichum sidae | reverse complement strand
TAATAATCTTTATATATTTATAGCTAATTTAAATATATATAAACTAATTATTATAAAGTAATTCTTCTAAAATGAAAATATATTTATTAACTTTCTTATGATAAGTATAATATCTAAAATTCTAGTTCTTTTTATCTAAAAGAATAATACAATTAAAAACTTCTATCTCACTAATCTTCTTTATATTTAATAAATAAAAAAAACTCTTTAGTATATAATAGATTTTCCTTACTATTGAATACAAATTCTACTACTTATATATTTTTAAATATTTATATAAATATAAATTGATAATAAATTTTGATTAGATCTATAAATATTATAATCTTTAATTCATATCAATTATATAGTAAATAGTAAATATTAATCAAGTTTAATTTATTTATAATTCTAATATCTTCTACTTCTATCCTCTCTAGAACTCCTTTTGAAACTTCTCTAACCTTCTTTTTAGATAACTAGTTAATTATAATAATATGTAAAATAGAATAAATATCTTCTATTTAACCTAACTTCTTTTCTATTATAAATTACTTCTTTTTTAAAATCTTTACCAAGAATAATACTACTAATTAGATCTAAATAATCTATTATTCATTTTAAAACCTTATTTTAATAAATCACTATTATATTTAAATTTATTTATACTTTTAGAGTAGTATTTAAAAATCAGAATATTATATTTAACTATAAGATACTACTAGTAATCCAATAGGATAAATATAAGATTTCTTAATAATAAATAGTAAAACTATTTTATAATTAAACTACTTATTAATATGATTATTCTATATAATACTACTTTCTACTATCTTGAAATTTAAATAGATCTTATTAAACTAATAATAATAATTATTATAATTCAAATAATAGATTTCTTTAGAAATATATTAAATAAACTAAAAATAATTGAATCTTTAGTAATTATTTAAATTATACTAGTAATATATTATAAACTAATTCTATACAAATTAATCTTAAAAACTACTATAATACTAGAAACTACTTTAATTTTCAAACCTACTATTCTTATTCTAAAACTACTATCTTTTATAACTAGTATTATATTAAACTTATAAATCTATAGTATAAACCTTATAATTATTACTATTACTTATATCTATAATAAATAATCTAACTATTAATCCCTAGATTTTTCTAAAACTAGCTATAAACTTATAAAAACTAACTTCTATTCTAATAAATACTAATTAATTAAAAGTTAAGTTTTTGAATTAGAATAAAACCTACTTATTATTATTATTAAACTTATTTATAATAATTTGAACCTTCTTAATAATTTTTATAATCTTTAATTAAAAAGTCAAATTGGTAAGTATAATGATTAATATAATAAGAATAAGTTAATTAGTTAACTACTTTAGAAGAATCTAATTTCTAATTTATTAGAATAATAAATATTTAAAACATACCTAAGATATTTTAACTAATTAAGAAATCTTATAATAAAGATTTCTAGTAATCTCTTTAAAAACTAAGAATAAGAATTAGTATAAAGCAACATAGATAAAATTAGTATTAAATAAAGTAATATTTCTATAAATTCTTATTCTTTCTTAAAAGTTATTTAGAATAATCAAAGAACTAACTACTCCTATTAAATTATCTAAAGTTAAATTAATATTATAATTTATAATATGAAGTTTTTTATTAGAATTATAACTAGCTATAAAATTAGTAATTCTATAAACTCCTATAAGAATATTTTTAATATCCTTCTTAATATACTTATTAGTTATTATAATTTTAAGAATATATTCATACTATATATTATAATAAAAAAAACCTTTAGCAATTATCTTATATTCTAATTCACTAGAAATCTTTAATATAACCTTATAATTATCTAAGGAATTGGAAATATTATTTCTTTTAAATTTGAAAGTATTCTTAAATTAAAAAACTATTCTTACTATTATTAATTAAATTATAATCAGCTTTAAAAGTATTATAAATTCTCTTATAATTATGAAATATTTAAATAAATTATTAAAAGTCTATATAAGAAATATTTAAATACTATAATCTTCTTTATAATCAAATAAAGAAGTATCCTCAGATTTATTAAGAATAACTATTATATAAAGTTGAAGTTTCTTAAAAACTAATCTATCAAATAAAGATCCTACTATAATTAGATAAAGAAATTTAAAGGTTTTCTTCTTATTATTGGTTAACTATTTAATTATTATTATTATTATTATTATTATTATTATATTTTTAAATATTTGTTTAATATTAATATATTATTATAAGATAAATCTTTTCTAATAATAGATATAAAAACAGCTTCTATAATTTAAACCTATCCTCTTAATATTCTTCTTTTTAAACCTCTTAAAATACTCAACTTATATTCCTATATAAAATTAAATCTATAAATCTATTTATCTATCTTTTATACTTATTTCCTTAAGGATTAACCCTGTTTTTATTATATTTTATTCTCCTAATTATTTTAATTATAATTTATTATATAGTAATTCTATATTCTATTATCTCTTTCTCGATATCTTCTTCTTTCATTTATAAATAATCTATTTCTTTATTAATTTACTTCTTCTTTTTTGAACTATTTTACTATTTTTTAATAAGAACTAATAAGTTAATTTTACTAAATTCATTAATCTTATAAAACTCTTTTAAAATCTTCTATTCTATTAAGAAGGAATTCTTCTTTATCTTTCTATTATATTATTATAAATTAAAAATACTTATTCTAAATTAAACTCAAGAATTCAATTCTATTTTATAAAAAAACAAATAGAGTTTTGAGATTCTTATATTACTTTTAGAATTATTTATATTCCTATTAATTTATAATTAGAATATAACTATTATTCTTTATTATTTATGAATATTAAATCTATAAGTAAACTTATTATTATTATTTAATACTTAGAAAACCTCTATCTATAAATCTTAAGATTCTTTATTATCTAATAAATTAGAATAATAATATTATATTATATCTTCTCATTTTAATCTATTTAAAATACTATAAAAATACCTCTTTATTCTAATCTATCAAAAATTAAAAAGAAATAAATCTACCTCTAGATACTATTGAAATAAGTACTAGCTATTGATATTAATATAATTAAAATAAATATATAAAATAACTTCTCCTAAACCTAATCTTATAATAATACAAAATAAGGGGAAAAATCTTAAAATATATATTAAATATAAAATGCTATATTTATAGATCTATAGTATAAAAAGTACTTTAATTACAAAAGTAGTATTCTAAAATCTGAAAGGTAGAATAATATTTAAATTCTATATCTCCTACTACTATTTAGAAGATGAATATTATAAATATAAACTTATAGCTTATATATATATACTACTGATATAATAAAAAAGGCCTTAAGCCTAGGTTTATTACAATATTAATAGTAATAAAATTAAAAAGACTTTAATATATATTAATTGAATATATCTTAAGAGCTTCTTATATTATTTCTATTAAAATATTTAGTACAAATTGAATAACATTAAATATTATTATAATATTAATAATATGAAGTATAAAGTAGCTATTAATATAGATAATATTAATAATAATCTTAAAGTTGAAATTAATATTACTATAAATAGTAAAATAAACATATAAAGAAGTTATACTATATATTTAATATTAATAATAATACTTTTTGAATACTTTAAAAGTATAGTATTTAACTAGATGTCCCGTCTTATTAAGGATATTATAGAAGTATATAATAGCTATATATTTAGAATAATAATAGAATTTCTATATTTCTATTTCTATAAGGTATATAGAAGTAATTATTCTTTCTTTATTAAAAAGTATTTATAGATATCCCTATTTTTAAATAATTAAGATAATCTTTTTACTTTAGTAAAACTAATTATATATATTATTAAATATAATACTAAGTTAATCTATATCTATAAAATAGAATAAAAAAGAAGTATTATATAGTACTATATAAAATATAATAATACCTAAGGGTATAAGAATATTAACTATTTAAAATATAGTAATTAGAAAGATTCTATTAAAATATATTGTTACTAGTTTGCCTTATAGAAGTTATATAATAATACTTAGGGGTATAGGAATATTGATTATTCTAAATATACTAATAAGAGAAGTTCTATTAAAATATATTATTACTAGTTCGCTTTATAGAAATATAAGAATTATAAAAGGATTAATAATCTATTTAAATATAGTAAATTAGGAGTATTTAGTAATTAAGAAGTTAGTAATATTTAAGTTAGGTAGAATACTTTAAAAGATAGTATTTAAATAATAGCTTTTAAGTATAAATATAGATATAGAAGTTATAATACTATTTTTCTTATCAATTTTACTACTAGAAATACTATTTTAAGTAGAAATATAGAATATTATTTAGTCTTAGAGGATTTTTATAATTTTATTTCTATTAAAAGTAATAGGGTTTTTACTAAAGAATAATATTAAAAATTATTTAGGGGGAATAGTAGTCTTATTTTTAAAGTTATACTATATTTAGTATTATATAATAATTTTATTAAATTTATAATTTTAAAAAGGTTCCTCAAAATTATTATCTAAACTCTTAATATTTTTATATTCTATAAGGAAAGTTTAGTATATTATTATAAAATATACTTTAGGGTTAATATTCAACTTATACTAATTAAATAAAGTATACTTCTTTTTAAAAGTATACCTTATAGACTAATAACTTATTTTACTATATATATAGTATTTCTTATTTAAATAGTTATATATAGCTAGATAAAGAAAATAAGTATTATTTAGAGTAAGTAGTTATAAGCTTTATAAAATTATATAAATAGGGTATTAAATATTATGTAGTACTATATTTTAGGGGTATTTTTAGGGAGAATTATATATATAGTTAATTTAAAATTAAATATCAACTTTCTTCTAGTTATTATCTCTATTATCCTAAACGTATTATAATTTTTAGAATAATATAGTGTTACTTATAATTGATTTTAGCTAGTTATAAAGATTCTAAGAGGTTACTATAAAACTAAAGAAAGCTAATTAGTATTTAGGTATATTATAGTACGTACTTATAAGCTAGAGGCAGAATACTATATCTATATAGAAATTTAATAGGAAACCTTTTTAGATATAGGTAAGTTTAAATATAAGGGTTTCGAGAGCTTCTTTTTTATTCTTCTTAGGGTTCTTAATTATAATATTTTAAAATGTAGTATTTTACTAATTAAAGAAGTATAATTATTAATATTTATTATTTTCAAAGTAGTTTTTAATATAACGAATTATCTATTCAAATTATAAGTTAAAACTAGGGTTATTTAAATATTTAAAGTAATACTTAAAAATCTAATCTCTTAGTATAATTAAAAATATACTAACCTATATATAATATAGGATACTAAGTTTGAAATAATAATTACGAAAGATATAGATCTTTATCTTAAATATATTATATAAGTTTTTATTATATTTTATATTTTTATTATATAACTTAGTAAAGTCTATAGTATATTATATAAGTTTTTATTATATTTTATATTTTTATTATATAACTTAGTAAAGTCTATAGTATATTTAGCTAAAATATTATTAAAAAGGGTAGTAGAGGTAAGATATAAAGTATACTTATAATACCCTTCTTAACAATAGGGAAATTCTAAAATAGTTAAATATAGGGTTAGTAAAATTAATTATTATAATAGAAGTCTCTTATTTTATACTATAAGTATATAGGCTACTTAAATTAACTATAGGTATCTCTTCTTGACTTCTTATTATAAGGGTATTATTAGTATTATATATTTAACTTTAGGTTAAGTATTATAGAAAGGTAGAATAAAGTCCAATTCTTTTAGTATAAAGTTGTTAACTTATTTAGAATATTTTTTAAAATTATTCCTAAAGTTAATATAGTATTTTAAAACTTCTTAAAATTCCTTATCAGTCTATAAGGTAAATTCTTATTATTAAGATAGTTAGGAAAATACCATAAAGATTTAATTACTATCTATATTAATTTTAATATTATATATTATAAAGTAGTCTTTAAAATAGTATAATATAAGAATACTAATAAATTACTAAGTTATTAAGGGCTAATCCTCAAAATTACCTTTAAATATCTTAAAAAGTTTAGAACTATAAAATCCTATATAAATATAAAAGGCTATTTAGTATATTATATAAGTAGAGACTTTTATAGAATCTTTATCTATAATATTCTTAGAGTTAAAATTAGGGATTTAGTTAAAAAGTATTAGCTTAAAATATTAGTATAATTTTATAAAAATAGAAATACCCAAAAGTACTATTATTATAAGTATAGGAGTACTTAAAATAAATATCTTACCCCTAGGGGTTAATTTAAATATTATTATAAAAATAAAGTATTAAAAGAATTTCTAAAAAGCTATATAAGTCTCTTAAGGGTTTGAAGTTAGAAATACTATAAATCTCTAATACTAAAATTTTAGTAATAGCTTAAAAAGAGTTATTATATTTACTAAATATATTCCTATAAGTAAAAACTAAATATAGTTATTAATTTCTTAATAATAGTTATTAAGAAGTATTTTATTTTAAAACTAAATTAAGTATAGTTATTAGTATTATAATAATAGCTATTTATAAGAAGTTAGTATGTAATTTAGAAATTCTTAATAAGGTTTTAAAATAGGGAAAGTCTNATTTTATTTTAAAACTAAATTAAGTATAGTTATTAGTATTATAATAATAGCTATTTATAAGAAGTTAGTATGTAATTTAGAAATTCTTAATAAGGTTTTAAAATAGGGAAAGTCTAAAGTATCTAAGTAATAAATTTTATAATCTTTTATCTTATATAGATTTTAGATATAAAGTTTTCATAATTACTTCTTCTACTATAATAAATCTTATTAATTTATAGTATAATAGTATAATAGAAAGGTTAATTACTAATTAGTATTAGTTTATCTAGAAAGTAATATATATTATATATAATCTTATTATATAAGTATAAAATAGTATTCTAATTATTTGTTATTATAATTATTATATTATAAGGCGTGAAGCGCTATATAAAACTCTAGATCTATATCGTAGTAATTACTTACTAATTGCTATGTGATTAGCTATGGCTAGCGCTAAGTACCTAGCACCTGTTGCTAGTAGGGCGCGGAGGGTATGCTGCCACGTATGTAGCAACGCGTACGGTTACCGCATGCCCTACGGCATGGCGCAACCGACACACATATATGGCAACGCGTACGGTTACCGCATGCCTTACGGCATGGCGCAACCGATAGTTTTTATATTCAAGAGAAATATAATAGCTTTTAAAGATAGAAATAATAATACGTTTTGCCTATAAAAGCTAGAATAAGAAGATAAGACTTATGAACTATGTATTTAATAAAATAAGATTGATATATTTCAAATGATAAATATAGAAAATATCTATAATCTTTATATATGAAATGGAAATTTGTTTTTACTTTTCTACTATAATTTAATATCAAAGCTGAATAGAAGAGAATATGAAGAAGCTTAATAAATACTTTTTATAGTAGATAAATAACTTAGAATAAAACCAGATATTTATCCTTTTTAATATTGAGGAGACAAAGTTTTATACTTTTATTAGTAAATTCTTGACTAATAATAAAGATATAACATCGTAATTAAAATCTATTGATATTTTAAACCTAAAGGAAAATAATATAAATGATAATACTTCTAAACTTAAAAGTAATATTACATATTTTTCTTCTATTAAATTAATAAGAACTATATAGAATATACTAGTCTCCGAAGTCTATAGTATAACTACAAGAGTTAATATAAGATATATAGTTTCTACTATTTTTAAATAAATAACTAAATACCTAAATATACTAGTAATGCTAATAATAGTATATATTAACTCTTATTATTTCTATAAGTATTTTATTAAACTAAGTATTATATTATAGTTGTATCGAAAGTCTTTAATCTATTTAAAGGTATAGGCCTTTCTAGGGCCCTTAAAAAATAGTTATACCTAGTTGTTAGCTCTTAGTTTATTTATTCTATAAATACTACTAATTCCAAGGAACTATCTAAATAGAGAAAGCTTTAAGTAGTAAATATAGTTAGTTAATATAATAGCTGACAAATAGAAAGTATATATATATTTTTATATCTATTGTGATTACTCTTTAAAAGATTATAATAAGTCATTATATAATACTAGTTACTAGCTAGCTATTAGTATTTATTATTAGTTATTAATAGTAGCTAGCTATTAAGACAGCTATTAGTAAGAATTGATAGTTAGTAGTAATTACTATACTTGGTTTATATAACTAGAAGGTCTATAACTATTAGTTATACTTACTTATTATAAGATTCAAACTTATTGCTCTTGCTGCAAAATAGTAAAAGCTAGCTAGATATTAAACTACTATATTAAGTAGGGTCAAACTAAGTATTATAAAAGAGAAATATTCAATAATTAATATCATAGTATTGAGATAATTATATAAATAAAAGTGAATCTTTAAGATCTATAAACTAAATAATAAAGATAGCCTTATAGATAATATAACGAAAGGGTCTAATAATTAAACCTTAGAAGAGTATATAATAATAAACAAACTAATAATATAAATAGAAAGATAGATTATAAAAGCGATTAATAGCAATAAGAAGAAGAGAAAAGACTAAAAAGAAAGTTTATAAGACAAAAAAAAGAGAAAGAAATAGATTATAGTAGAAACCTAAAGTATTTAATACAGTATTAAATAAGAAAAATGTTCTTATAGAAAAATGTTATTCATAGTATTTTTATAAGGCTTAGTATAACTAAAAGAATGTATATAATTAGAGGCGATTTTATACTATTTCTACGTTTTATACTACTTTTGCGTTTTATACTAATTTTAGCATTTAATACATTTAAGCTATAAAAGAGAATATTACTAATATTAGGTTAAATATAGTACTAAAGTAGCTAAAGCTATAGTAGTAAGTAACTAAGTAGTCGACCTATTTAATAAAACTGATAAGAATAAAGTGATTATTATATAGATTCATCTTTATAGCATATTATATATATATATATATATACTATAACTTAAACATAGATATTACGAATAGAAATAACTAGTTATATACTATTTACGCAATCGATTGATTATAATATCTACTAATTATAAACTAATATTAACCTTAATAGAAATAGCTAATTTCTTTATAATAGTAGTTTTAATACTATTTATTTTAAATATTTCGAAAATTTAAAGTAATAATAAGAGTAATAAATATCCTTATAAATCTAGAAAGTGAGTAAAATAAGATTAAATAAAAGTCTAGAATTATAGTACGTTAACTTTATACTATTATTTAATAGTTAAATTAGTTTTAGATAAATGAATATTCATAGTATTAGCAATCTAGTTTTAAATCTTGAAAATTAGCTAGTTACAAATGAAATTAGCGAGGTTAACTAAAATATTAATTATAAGAATAAATAAAAAATTAATTTACTTCAATTGAATATACTATATAAAAAAAACTAAATAACGAAGATTTTCTAAAAAGAATAAAAGAAACTATTTTAGGTACTAGAATCATTACTAATAATTAAATAAGACTAAACAATATCTTCTATAATTTCTAATTATTATTTTCGACTATCTTTCAAATCAGAATGAAGACATAACTCTTTTAACTTAGAAATAAGATAAGTAAAAATTAGTATAGGATTATTTAAAATATGAGACAAATCGAGATATACTAAAATATTAGTAGTAATATAAGAAGAATTATTAGTAACTATTTTGGTTTTAGTAAAGTTAAACTATAATTAAAACATTAGTAATACCTAAAAGATACTATTATATTTAGAATTAATATATAGAATCTATTTTTAATATATATTACTCATAAGTATCAGGAGGTAAAATATGTAGGCGAAGAAAGAAACTAGTAGATAAAAGAAAAATAAATAGATTATTCTAGTATTTAAAAAATCAAATGAACAATAATTTTTTAAAAAGCTAACTAATTATCTTTACTAAAGCAAGATGAAAGAGAGTAAAATATATAATAGATTATTATAAACGTATTATAATAAGTCGTTTTTTTGTTTAAATATTCTAAAGATTATTCTAAGAAAATATATCTAATTTTACTTATAATAATTTACTATTTAGAATAGTTTATAAAATACAAAGTCATCTCTGATATCTTTATTACTAAAAAAGTATATAAGAATAAGTATAATACTAAGTCTACTATATAGCTATACTACTTTATATAAAACCTGATTAGTCTATTTATACATATTCGAATACTTTGCTCTAGTTTAAATGAATTATACCTTTCAATAATCTATATTCAAACTATATACCACATTATTAATTTATTATAAAAGCTAAATAGAATATAATGATAAGTAGACTATTAAGTATACAAACTAAAAAATACTTTTATTATAACTTATTAGATCGTATATATCTTAGAGGCTTCTAGCTATAAAATATAGCTATCTAGACGATTATTAGCTAATTTGTAATTTTATATAAAGTAGTATCTTTATTAAGATAACTATAGCTATAACTAGGAAGTTTTGAGTAATTCTTATAATTAAGAGCTATTTCTACAATTAATAGTATAGGTTTACTGATAGTAAGCTATACTAACATAATTTCTATTAAGGAAAACTATTATTTGAAGAGGTATATAAGTATTACTATAGTAGCTATTATTATTAATTCTGATACTATAGTTACTATGATATATATACTAGTAGCTTTAGAGGGGTTTTTAAATATAGTTATTTTTGATATAGCTATAGTCATTTCTTACACAAATACTTAGTATTTAGTAACGATTTACTCTAATAGAGCTATTACTAAAATCTTAACCTTAACTCTCTAAGAAGTGGAAATTAAAGAATTATAAGAGTTTATAGCTAAAGATTTAGTAAGAGAAGGATAAATAGTAGAAAATAAATTTCTATAGATTATAAGACTTTAATTTACTAGGCTAATTAGTAGTAGCTATAAGAAGGCTTTTATTTTATATTAGCTTTAGACTAGTATATTATATAATATGTAATAATTCTGATTAATCTTATTCTCTATATAAGTTATAGGATATATCTTTGTAATTCTAAGCTATATTAAAAGTTTCAAGTTATTCTAACTTCTTAATATTAAAATCTATTATGAATATAATATTCTTCTAATAAAATACTTTTTAGTAAATACTTTATATAATAGAGACTCTGAATAATTATAGCTGAATTTAATATTAATATAGCAGTCAGATCTAGTTTTATTTATAACTTAAATACCTTGACTTTTTTATTTAGTCTTCTAAGTATTGAGAATAATATCTTAAATAGTAGTTAATATTAATAGTATAATATCTATAAGATTTATATTATATATAGAAACTTCTTATTTTTATAAATACTCTTTTTATATTATATTATACTAAAAGGATTCAAGAGAATTCTTCTAGATTTCTCCACTTCTTCTTCACTAAGATAGAAATACTTAAAACCACTGGTTTTATATATGATTAGGGTAGCCAGTTGAGGGTGGTGGCCATTATGGGGGCCGATGTTATAAACTCCATTCCTCAAGCGTATTATTCCTGACACTATCACTAGGCATCAAGTCGCGCTTTAGGGTCTTGAATTACTTTAAGCTTTCCTCCTCTATTCCTCTCTTGGGAGGAAGAAGCTCGACATCACATAGCGGCTGGGCCTCTGCAGAATCTCGCCATGGCTGGTATGTAGTTTTCAAATCTGAACCCCATTCTCAATATGCGACAGTCTTGCTTCGCGCTGGTAAGCTTGACTCCCTCCTGGGCAACGTTGCCCCTCCACTCCTTACCACGATGCAGACAGTACATGTTTACTGACATCGGGCAGACATCAGCTCCTCTATCCAAGATCCAACCTCAGCCTCAACCTCCCCAAAACGAAGCGCGACTTTTGTGTTACACGATGTGGACACCGACTCAGACGTCGAACTAGGCGTGCAGGGTCCCCGAGGCGACACAGAATCCGAAGCATCGGAGGAACAAACCCAGGATGACGCATTTCCGCCAGATGCTGACATGAACCACGAAGCCAAGGTTCCCAACGAGACGGGCCTACAAGAGGGAATGTTGCCGCGTGATCTTCCTACGCGGACCGCTCTTTATGACCCAGTTGCTGAGCGGCAGATGAGTCAAGCCGATGCAAAACTCTTCTACCAGAGGAGCCAGGTTGGTCAGTTTAGGCCTGGAAGTGGTGTACGTACGCAGGGCCAGCCCACTCCTCAGGGAAGTCCCAGTATTGCGGGATACGAGCCACGAGAGCCTCAGACTACGTCCCTAAAGGCTCCGGATCACGCCATGGACGCTCAGTGCCCAGGTACAGAGACTTTGATGTCCGGGGGGCGTAACTCTCCTCGCGAGGAAGTCACGTTGCCAAGTCCCATAGAGCAGTTCTCGCAGCCAAAGCTGCCTCGTGCCCGCGAGAAGGACGTCGCAGACTTGGGCGGGGCACCTCGCAACTACGGTGCTCATCAAGAATATCTTCCGGAATCAACACGCGAAAGAATGGCCCAGCCAAACCTAGACGACGTGAATGACCCTCTCTTGGTCAATACGGACCACGACGCTCCCAACTTAGGCGCCGCAGCTTTCTCAGATACGGATCCTCACATCACGGCGGAGCTCAGTTCCATTTCCTCTAATATACAGAGCATAATGCAGCTGCGGCAAAACTACATCGATCTGTCCCTTCAAGGCCCCAATGACAACCCCAAAGACGAAACAGCTTGGTCGATTTATCCCCCACCACCCCGACCAGCATGGGGCGTGGAACATGCTCGCGCAGCAGTGACGGCAGAGACTGTCAACAGTACCGCAACCAGTGTAAACGGTAGTATGGTGCTACCTTCGGCCATCGTAGGCGACAGCCCAGCCCGCCATCATGTTGAGTTCGAGTCGAAACCAACACCCAGAAAGAGGAAGCCCGGTCAAGATATCGGAGAAGATTTTGATATTAACGATCTTCTTCCACTGCCTGTCGCCGATGACATGGCTTTCAAACTGGACGACAGTGGCGTGTACCAAGTCTTTGACAACGAACAAACGGCAGCTAACGGACATCCTCTCATCCGTGTTCCCACAATTCGAGAGTTTTACATGGATCTAGACCAAATTCTCAGCCTTTCGTCGGACGGTCCTAGCAAGAGCTTCGCCTTTCGCCGCTTGCAGTACCTCGAGGGCAAGTTCAATCTTTATGCCCTTCTCAACGAGTACCAAGAGACTGCAGACAGCAAGAAGGTTCCTCACAGAGATTTTTACAATGTTCGCAAGGTTGATACCCACGTCCATCACTCCGCTTGTATGAATCAGAAACACTTGCTGCGTTTTATCAAAAGCAAGATGAAAAAATGCCCAGACGAGGTTGTGCTCTTTCGCGATGGCCGGCATTTGACTTTGGCAGAAGTCTTCCAAAGCATCAGCCTCACCGCCTACGATCTCTCCATTGACACATTGGACATGCATGTAAGTTTGATTAGAGGCTGCGTCGTGCTTATTGAATGCCGCCGGTTCATTTTGTCTCAGGCTGACGGTTGACAGGCGCATACGGATTCGTTCCATAGATTCGACAAGTTCAACCTGAAGTACAACCCAATCGGCGAGTCTCGTCTCCGAACCATTTTTCTGAAGACAGACAATTTCATCAACGGACGCTACCTTGCCGAAATCACCAAGGAGGTCATTGCTGACCTGGAATCGAGCAAGTATCAGATGGTGGAGTGGCGCATCTCTATCTATGGCAAGTCACTCGACGAGTGGGACAAACTGGCCGCTTGGGTGGTGGACAACAAGCTTTTTTCCCACAATGTCCGCTGGTTGATACAGATTCCTCGTTTGTATGACGTTTACAAGGCGAGCGGCCTCATGGAGACCTTTGAGCAAGTAGTGAAGAATGTCTTTGAGCCTCTGTTCGAGGTTTCAAGAGACCCTTCCAGTCACCCGAAGCTGCACATCTTCCTGCAAAGGGTTGTTGGGTTTGACAGCGTCGACGATGAGAGCAAAGTTGAGCGACGGCTGTTCAAAAAGTTCCCCGTCCCCAAGGTTTGGGACTCGAAGCAGAACCCACCTTATAGTTACTGGATTTACTATCTCTTTTCGAACATGGCGTCGCTCAATGCGCTTCGCAAGCGCCGAGGTTTCAACACGTTCGTTATGCGGCCTCATTGTGGAGAGGCCGGTGACAGCGAGCATCTGGCGGTGGCGCTGTTATGCTGCCACAGCATTAGTCACGGCCTTTTGCTGCGCAAGGTTCCAATCTTGCAGTACATTTTCTATCTCGAGCAAATCGGGATAGCTATGTCACCTCTTAGCAACAACGCCCTCTTCCTCGCTTACGAGCGAAACCCCTTCTACCAATACTTCCGCCGGGGGCTCAACGTCTCGTTGTCAACAGACGATCCCCTGCAGTTCGCCTTCACCAAAGAACCCCTCATGGAAGAGTATGCCGTAGCGGCCCAAATATACAAGCTGAGCCCGGTCGACATGTGCGAGCTTGCCAAAAACTCGGTAAAGCAGAGCGGCTTCGAGAGTGCCATCAAAGAACAATGGCTGGGATCCCACTACAAGCTACCCGGCAAGGCAGGCAATGCCATGGTCAAAACCAATGTGCCTGACCGTAGAGAAGAGTTTAGGTACCAGACTCTCATCGAAGAGCGTGATATGTAAGTATAACCGACCACGGACACTGTGTGGATGCTGACACTTTTTTCCGAATAGGCTTCAAAAGTATATAGCTTATGGCAGGAAGGTATCTTTAGAGCCGACGCCGAACGTCGGACCACAAGGTACAGCCCGGGCGATAATAGCTGGGAATCATGGTGCTCCGGTCCCGCACACCGCGAGTGGCAGCGGTCGCCATGTCCCCACCGAGAGCAGCTCCGGACAAGGGACAAGTGGCACAAAGGCAGTATATAGGGCCGACGTAGTCGCGTCGCCGACCTTGCCACCCTCTCGAGAGGGCTCTTGGTCCACAGATGTGGTGAAGGACCCCCATACGTCCGGACATGACCCGAAGTTGTTTCCTGGCATCGTCAGTCGGGGACAAGTAGGCTCAGGCATCAGTAGTAGCCGATTATATGAAGACAGTGGCCACCAGCCTTGAGAGGCGACGTTTTCGCTTGTATAGATGGAAGTATTATGTATTTTCTGACTTATATATAAATATTAAAGAGATAATAAGAGTAAGTATCTATATAGGCGTTGGGAATAATATATGTAAAGATATTAGAAATAATATATTATAAGAATAGAATTTATATATTAAGAATAATATATTATTAGAAATTATATATATATAAAAGAAAGTCTATCTGAGTTAAATTTTGAATATTAATATTATTTTAATATATTTTAGTTTAGTTAAATTATTTAAAAGAGAATTTTATATAATTAATATTACTATTTTTAATTATATATAATATATAATAGATTTTAGCTTCCCATTATATATTATAATTAAAAGTTTTAGAATATTAATAAATTATTCAATTGGCATTATATATTATAGTAATTCTTTATATTTCAAAGCTTCTCTTAATATAGTAATTTAATATCTAGCTAGCTTTTATTATTTTTAGTAAAAGTAGTAAGTAAATCTTATAGTAGGTAAGTATAACTAGATAGATACTATTAGGAATAGTATACTTAAGAGATAGAGTTTATACTAATTAAACTTCAAGTATTAGTATTATCTCTATAGGCCTTACCCTACTTAGATTACCTATAATAAAACCTTATATAATATACTTAGCTATATCTAATTATATAGAATATATGTAAGAATTTACCCCCTAAGTATATATAACAATTAAGAATCTTATAGTATTGAAGAATCATTAAGGTAAAAGTATATCTTATAATAATTTAATATATCTCGAATATTAAGATATTTATTAGAGATACTTTTTATAGTTTTTAGAAAAGCTAATTAATAGTTTATTTGATATAATACTTTTTGAGTAGAAGCTAAAACTTATAATTTATACAACTACTTTAATCTTATAATAACTATTCATTGAAACTTCTTTTTGAGATTTTTATAAGAATTATTCTTCAAGTAACCTCTTAATAGAAATAGTACTAATAAACTTTTAAAATACTTGAAATATATACTCTTAAAGGCTTTATTTCTATAGGAATAAATTAAAAGAACGATTAATAACTCCTAGTAAGTATTGCTAAAGACGTTTATATAGAAGATGTTATAAACTTTATAGAGAAACACCTAAAGGGTTATACTATTCTTTATAGTTTCTATATTTTCGGAATATAAAGGTATTAATATAGATAATTAAACTAGGTTTATATAATAAATAAAATCTTTAAATATATAAATAAAATACTTTAGTATTAATACTATTATCCAGAAAAAAGATATAATAATACATACTACTAACCTTTATAATTACTTTAGTATTATTAATAATTTTATACCTAAGAAATACTATTTTAATATATTATAAAATATTCTAATCTTTTAAACCGAAGTATTTTACTATAAGAATAATAATTAAAATATAGTTTTAGATATAGTAAGATATTATATATAAAACTTAAATAGTTACTTTTATTTTTTCTATCACTAGAATACTTTAAATTTATATTCTTATAATCTTATAAATCTATTTATCAATTAAGTCTTATATATAGAACTATATATATATATAATCTATAGTTTTTTAAACTTGATGATTCCAAATGAAATCATTTTAAGTAGTATAAAAATTATATAACATTTCCCTAAAACCCTCCAGTATAATAAGATTAATTATAAGATCAATTATAATATTTTTAATATTTTAGTAAAAGCCTTAGCTACTATTCTAAATATTTGGAATAGTAAAAGATATACTTAGAATTTAGATAATCCTCTATACCTTTTAAGGTAAAGGTTAACCTATACTTTTACTTATTATTACTTTATATACTCTAAGTCAGTTTATGAACGCTTGATACTAAATACTTTAACTGAAAAACGAATTACATAGTTAGTTATTTGAAATGTAAACTTTTTAGAGAGAAATTGAAACTTTAGACAATAATAACTATATAACTAGCCTTCTAGTTAAAACAACTATAATACTATATAATAGATATATTATAAAAAAGCCTTAATAACACTTTCTCTAAATTCTTTTATTTTTAATTTAGTTTCTTTAATCTTTATCTTCTAGAATACAGGACATTTTATAGCCTTTAAAAGAAATACTTATAAAAGACTATATTTAGTATAATATAAAGCTTATACTAATCCAAAACTATAGAAATACTAGGATCTTTATTATAACTACTATAAATGAAGAAATTAAATTATATTTCTATAGTATTACTCTTTATATTACTCTAGCTATAAACCTTATCTCTTTTTAATAGTAATACAAATAAGACTACTAGTAAGATACTAAGGTAAAATACTTATATGAATTATAAAAAAGTAATTATTCTAAATTCATAGCTATTAATATTTAATATAACAAGTAAATCTATAAACATTATATATTTTATAAGAAATCAACTACTTTAGTACTATAAATAGTATAATAAAAAATCTTCTCTTAAATATTACTACTACTAGTGATATATAATAAATATTACTTAAAACTTTCTAAAAATAATAAGTAATTTTACTACTCATAATTAAGATATCTTAATAGAAAACTTCTTAATTATTTTATCTCAGATATATGAAATATTTAGATTACTAATAGTTATTAAAGACTTAATAATTACTGGCCTATTTAAGAAATATATAAGATTTATAGTATTAGTAAAGGAAAATATAAAATTTATTATACTAAATATAAGAATACTTTATATCCTCTTCTTAAATATATATAACTTTTTATTATTATTCTAGTTATTAAAACTATAATAATTATATTTTAATTCTAGTACTTATGAATAAAACCAATAATTACTTTTAAGACTTTTATCTTATTAATTATATTAGGACTATTATAATAAAAGTATTAAAGAGCTTTAACAAGAGAATAGCTAAAGGTTTTAACTAGGAAAAGCTTAGATATATAAATAGAATCTAGATTACTATATAAATTATGATATAAAAGATCTAAGCTATAATCCTTTAGCTAAAAACTCTTTCTAATACTTTAATAGCTATAGTTAGCTAATTACTAGATGTATTATATAGTATTATTAATATATCTTTATAATTATCCCTCTTTCTAAGAGTTCTAATTCCTAAAGCTATAGTTATATACTTTTTAATATCTATTATAAGTCTATATATTATTACTAATTATTTACTATATAAAATACTCCTTTAATATCAATAATTATTCCGTTATAGTATCATTATTTATTTAAGTAATTTATTATAATTTAAATAATAAAACTAATTTATATTATTATTATTATTATTAAGTTCTTATTTGTTCCTTCTATTATTTATAAATAAATGTATTATTATCTTAGTAATATATTAATACTTTTAGTTTTTATAGTATTCTTCTAATAGGAATAGTTTTCTAATATATAGTAAAATAATCTTT
>QAPF01000804.1:0-17865 GCA_004367935.1 Colletotrichum sidae | reverse complement strand
TATATATATATATAATCCCTAGATATTATTCTATAATAATTACTTCTAATTAAAAAAAAGAAGCTATATTCTTATAGTTCTACCTTCTAGTTTTTACTTTAAATCGTCATATTCTTAATAACTACTACTATTACTAATACTTACTATATTATTACTAATATAATTATTATTATTAGGAGTATTATTATTACTATAATTATTAGGTATATTATAATTACTAATATTTACCTTAATATTACTTTTAGAAGTATTAGAGATATTATTATTAGAGTTTTCAGAATCATATGCCTTATTAGTAAAAGTAGGTCTTAGGCTGTTATTATTATTATTAGTATTATAAGATTAATTCTTATAGTAGTTACTATAGTATTAACGACTATAGTAATTACTATAGTTAATAAATAATAATATTGTTATAATTATCCCGCTTTTAAGCTAAAGTCTATATATTAATCTAGCTTATCCAATTAGTCTAATTAGTAATTAGATATAGATAACGCTTTTGATAAGAAATTGAGGAAAGAAGTTGAGCTAGAGACTCCTGCTTCTCCAAACTAATAAAGGGGGGTTTTATGAATAAAATGTGTGAAGTAGTTACTATCTTCCTCAGTAGAATAATTCTTATCTTATAGCGCTTTTAGTAAAAACGACGCGATTTAGCTATAACCTTATGATATATTACGAATAGCTATAATAGCTTCATATTAAATAAGTAATAGCTATAGCCTTATTACTCAAATAGATACATCAGTTATACTACTATTTATTACGAAATAAGTAGTAATAAGTAGTTAATACTACTCTTTTTAGCTAAATAAGCCTTTTTTAAACTATAATTAGCTAAAAGATAGTTTTATTTCATAGATATAGATCTATAAAGAAAGAAGGCCCTGTATATAACCATAGTTTACAGGTTTTCATAGTAATAGGATAGCTAATTATATTGCCATACGCGCTTATATAATCCCTAGAAATTATTCTATAATACTAAAACCTAAAATATATAGCTAGAAATAATTACTAAGATTATAAAGTTGAAAATCTTTCTAAACTTTATTAAAATAAAATAAAAAGAATTACTTACTGTAAGATATAAAAACTAGATATTTTATAATTTAATACTCTTTTATAAGTCTTAAAATAGAATTTAAACTTCTTTAAAGTCTTTCAAACTATTTATAGAGCTTTATATTTTAATTCTTCTATATAATAAGTAGCTTTATATAATACCTAGTAAATAATCTCTATAGTAGGAGAATATCTAATTATATACTATAATCTATATATATCTCTATAACTAAATATAATTATAAAGACCTTATAGTATAGCTACTAGTTAAAAGCTAGCTCTAACTTAGAAGTATATAAAAGCTAAAATATAATAGAATAATAACTAGATATATAAACTTTCCAATAAAAACTTTATAATAGTTTATATTGAGAGTTATAGCTTGATATCCTAGTAGTAGCTTTAAAGTATTAGATATAGCATAATAATATTTATAGTATCAACTTATACTAGCTAAATACTTATAAAGTAATAATACTCCTAATATACCTTAATAATACTAGCTAAAGATATAAAGAAAAGTGATAGAAGACTAGTTAATTATCCTATAATAAGACTACTACTAATAATTATAATAATAACTATAGACTATTCTTAACTACTATTTACTACTATATTTTACCCTTATAGTTTTAATATAAATATTGACTTTTAAAAAGCTATTAATAATTACAAGAACTATGAATACTTTTATAAAGACTTAAGAAAGATTTTTTTATATAAAAGTAACTTTACTACTTTCTCTAGTCTTTAAAATAATTATAGCTATTGTTATGAAATAAATAGTAACAGTGGGTTGGTACTATCCTATTGAGGCTGGATAAGCCTTTTTTGAACTATGATTAGCTAAAAAGTGGTTTTTATTTAATAAATATTAATAATGAAGAAAAAAGGCCCCTATATATAACTACTATTTACAGGTTTTTATAGTAATAAGACAGCTGATTATATTGCTATATATACTTATATAATCCTTAGAAACTATTCTATAATAATTACCCCTAGTTAAAAAAAGAAGTTATATCCTTATAGTCCCACCTTCTATTTAATCTGAATTATTGCATTCTAAATAACTACTACTATTATTAATACTTATTATATTATTACTAATATAATTATTAGGAGCGTTATTATTACTATAATTATTAGGTGTATTATAGTTATTAGTGCTTGCCTTATTAATATCACTTGTAGAAGTATTAGAGATATTATTATCTTTAGAGTTCTCAGAATTATATATCCTATTGGTAAAAGTAGGTCTCAGGCTGTTATTATTATTATTAGTATTATTATTATTATTATAAATCTATTTATATAGAGGGTAAGTATTAATACTACTCTTACCTTATATAGATATATAATTACTACCCCATATTTATATAGATTGTATAGATTGTATAGATACTATAGATTATATAGAAATATAACTACTGTTATTATTATTAGAAGTAGTATAACTACTATAAGTATTACATATAGTAAGTAGTGGTATTAATAATATTAATTATTATAATAGTTACTATAGGATTAATTGCTATAGTAGTTACTATAATATTAACTACTATAGTACTTACTATAGTTAATAAGTAATAATATTATTATTACCCCACTTTTAAGCTAAAGTCTATATACTAATCTGGCTTATCTAATTGGTCTAATTAGCAATTAGAAAAGGATAATATAGTTAATAAGAAGAAATTAGAGAAAGAAGTGATTAAGCCTAAGGCTCCTATTTTTCTAAATTAATAGAGGGGGTTTTATAAATAAAATATATATAGTAAGTATTATTCTCCTTATAATAGAGTAGTTCTTACTTTATAGCGCTTTCAGTAAAAATAATGCGATTTAGCTATAGCCTTATAATATCTTATTATAAATAGTTATAATAGCTTTATATTAAACGGGTTATTTAGCCGTAGCCTTACTATTCGAATAGGCATATCAGTTATACTATTATTTGTTATAAAATAAGTAGTAATAGTAGGTTGGTACTACCCTATTATATATTTGATATATTGAGAATACTAATTGATAAGAATAAACTAAGTCTTATAATACTTATTTAGAAATTATAAATTATCTAATATTAATAGTAGAGAATATTTATATTAAGAATATAAAGTCTTATTTTAGGAATAAGTAAAGCTTAGTCTATAATAAAGAAATTAAAAATGCAAATTAGAAGATTAGACTTTCTTTTAAAATCGAATATCTATAGTTAGTAGTAATTAAATGTCTTAAGATATTTGAATTAGATATAATATAAAGGTATAAAAGTATAAATCTATTATAGAAGGAGTTATTAATTATTTAGTATTAAAAAGACTAATCTAAGACAGATATACTAGTTGTTATTATAAGAAATCTTACTTTAGATCAAGTGGGAGTTAGTTATAGTAGTAGTTATTAATAGGAGATTAGAGAAAACTAAAGTTATATTTTAAAGGGTAATATGTCTACTAGTAGTTATAATAGAGAGTAAGATATTAGCCTTTCTTATTTATTATTATTATATTAGTAATATTAGAAGTCTCTAATCTATTCAAAGCTACATATTTCTTAGGAATCCTTTAAAGGAAACTATATTTAGTAGTTGGCTCTTACTTTATAAACCCTATAGATAATACTAAGGCTAAGGAACTATTTAAATAGAAGAAACCTCAGGTAGTGACAATATATTTAATTAATAAAATTACTAATAAATATAGAATATATATTTTAAAGAGAAGGTATAAGTCTATATCTATTATAGTTACTTCTTTAAAGAATGAGAATATGTTATTATATAATATCAATACTTACTAGTTAGTAATAACTATCGCTAACTATTAATAATTACTAGTTATTTCAATAGCTATTAGTAAGAACTTATAGTTAGTAGTAGTTACTATACTTAGTTTATATAACTAAAAGGTTTATAACTATTAGTTGTACTTACTTACTATAGGATTTAAACCTACTACTCTTACTATAAAATAGTAAAAGCCTGCTAGATATTAAACTACTATATCAAATGGGTATTTGTTATTATTATAATAAGAAAGTAGAAGAACTATAAGAAATATATTTAAATTTATATTCTAAGACTTATAGAAAATAGTATTATTAGAATTTTATATAGTTATTATTTTTACAATTATATAGAGAGTTTTGTTGTTATATATATATTTTAAAGTAAGCTATAAATCTATTAAAGTATCATTGAAATATTTCTTATAAGTAGCCTTTAATAATATATAAGTATAATAATATAAAAGTATAAAGTTATTATATAAGAATTACTTATTGCAAAGTATTTAAAAGATAGGAATAAAATGGATATAATACTTTTTTTTAAAAAATAAGAGTTTTAGTCTTTAATTAAATCTAAGTTAATTATTTTACTTTATAGAATAGAGAAACTAATATAATAGTTTAGAATCTAACATATTTACTAATATTATTATAGAAATAAGAATAGTAGCTTGCTATTAAGAGGATACTATATATATATATATATTCTCCCGCTTAACATAGTGGTTTAATGTCTAGCTGGCTTTTACCGTTTTATAATAAGAGCAGTAGGTTTGAATCTTATAGTAGGTAATTATAACTAGTATTCCTACTAGTTATATAAACTAAATATAATAACTACTACTAACTATTAGCTCTTACTAATAGCTATTAACAGCTAGCAACTATTAATAACTAATAATAAGTATTACTAGCTAGCTAATATTAGTATTATATAACTAACTATAATCTTTTAAAGGGTAATTATAATAGATATAGGCTTATATCTTCCCTATTTGTTAGATATCATATTAACTAACTATATTTATTACCTAAGGTTTCTTCTTTTTAAATAGTTCCTCAGTATTAGTAGTATTCATAGGGTAAATAAAGTAAGAGCTGACTATTAGGTATAGCTTTCTTTAAAAGGTTTCTAAGAAGTATATAACTTTAAATAGATCAAAGACCTTCAATATAACTATTAGTAATATATATATATATATATAAATATATGTATATTCTATAGTTAAGTTAAAACTAGTAATTAAAAGTTAGAAATATATATCTTATAATATTTAATATAATTAAAACTTATACTAACTAGACTTTTAGTAGTCAATAGAATCTCTATTATTCTACTCTACTTATAAGATTGCAATAAGAGCTTAATATAGCACATAGGGTTACACTTAGCCATACTCAAAATATAGCCGATTTTGCCTTCTAATAGTGTGTAAGAAATCCCTCCTTACTCCCTGTAATCGTGAATGCGGCGCTTCCCGACAAGTCACGAGGTCTGGCTCGGGGCGCCTGCCGGCCGGCCTCTGCGTTGTCCCTGGCTATCTCCGCCCCCGGTGCTGCTGGTTATCTCACACCTCCTCCGTACAGCATGTGCCTGTCACCTGCTGGCAGTGTATGCGACGTGGACTTGACCGGACGCGATTCGACCACCTGTCTTGCCCGCCCATCGGTGGTTACCGATCTACCTTCTTCCGTGCTTAGTCCTATAAACAGCCAGCTCCCGAAGCTAATCCCTTTGCCTGACCCAACCTATCTCTGCTCAAGATTAACCCACCTGTGTTCACCCAACCTCTGGATTCCGTTGTGTCGTGCTCCTTTCTGCCCGTCGCCAATTTTGTCTTAAATCCAAGTTCTTGCCACGTTGCACTCCTTGATATAGTTCCATGGGCCTCGCTGTCCAGAAAGTGAACGTCTTTTAACGCTGTCCTTAACGCGGCGGGGTGTCTTCTGCCTCCTCCCGTGCCGTAAACTGTCGACTGAAACCCGCCATCATGGCTACTGAGCACTTGGACGGAGAGCGGTTGGCCAAAGTTCTGGAGTCACTGCAGTCTATCCAGCAGACCCAGACGGATCTTGTGGCAGCCGTCCAGCATTTGACACAGCGACCCCAGCAGCTGCCTGGCGACGGCAACGTTAATACACTCGCTCAGAGCCCGTCGCCAAACTTGAAATGGGAAGAGCCGCGCGTCATCGATCGCCAGGATATCGCTGCTGATTTTGGCGTGCGAACCCCGGATCTGAGCCTGCAGGCTCCAGCTGTACCATCGTCGCCAAACCAGCGACCTGGCTTGGCATCCAGAATCATTCTCACGTAGGTTCCTTGGTTCTCGATATCTAATAGTCCCCCGCTCCCCGAAGCTACTGTTGCTAATACATTACCCCCATTCTCAGCACATACCCTAAGCAGATCGGCATCAACCCGCTTCCAATGAAATGGGGAGATTCCGACCCTCGTCAGCGAGGTCCGGTCGTAGTATCGCGGTCTTCGACCACTATCGGAAGGCGTAACGGTCAGTAGAGCCTGACCCGCGCCCATACATCCCGAGTCTTTCCAAGGCCTGTTGAAGCTAACGCCAGTTCAAACGGCAGCTATCGGAGGTGAGCATCAACCTTCCTTTCGCTGCCCCAACCCCGCGCCCACAGTAGCTGATACCTGAAATTTTGCAGCCCAGTGAGTCAAGCGCACACCATTCCTGCTGCTTGCTATACCCAACTTAGGAAGTCGAAGGGCACCTCATTCTCCGGGGCACTGACATGGGTTGCTTAGCGGGGGGTCTTACTCCATCTACTACGCGCTCGCCGTTGCCAGCAAGCAACTCAATCTGGAACATAGGTAGGCACATTCACGTTAGACAGGTCAAAGTGTGATGCTGAAGGGCACAGGCCCGACTTCACGAATACGGAACCAGCCGCGAATATCGGTCCCTTTCCTCAATGGGGAGATCCTAAGAAGATTGTGGCCATGGATCCCTGGGGTCACTTATCTCCTTGGCTCTTCAGAGACATCATCGAGGGAAACAATGGTATGTTTTCGCACCCGCGTTCCTGGTACGGCACCAAGAGAGACTAAATCAGCGGCGAAGTCGATATCCGACCGACCATCGCCATTACCAAGGCCCACATGAAGGTAAGTTTAGGAACGCATGTCAGACCAACCGGCTAACAAGGCCGAGCTGCCGGAATTGGAAGACAGCGTCAGAAGCGGCAGGCTGTGCGTAATATCTCTCCTCATACCACAACCGCTGTTAATCGAGAAATCCACAGCGTTCCCGATGGCAAGGTTTGCATCAATAAGTTTGGCGAGCTGGCTGTGACCAAGTTCGCCGTCGAGCCGGTACGTCAAACTCCGCCGATATTGGGGTATCCGCACACAAGGTGTTTCTCACCCTTCCTAGGTCTGGTACCTTCCAGGAGTCGCCGAGAGGTTCGGCATCGGTACGTCAACAATTCCGCCGGACAGCTTATAGAGCATGGCTAATGTCGGCTTGCAGACGAGGGTGCCTTGAGGCGATCGCTCTTTGAGCACACTGGTGGCAGCTACCCGGAGGTCGGTGTTTGCCCTCCTATGTGTATGGCACGGCCGTAATTTGACTGCCTTTTTAGCTCATCACGCGAGGAGACATCAAGGTTTTCCTACCTCCTATTGGTAAGCATCCGTTACCGATCTTGTCCACGTTTACTAAGGACGGACTTCGTCTAGGTGGACTCACTGTGTACTGCTTTGGCGATCCAGCCAAAATGTCGGACGACTCCGTGCGCTTGGCTTTGCGCATACACGATGAGGTTAGCGATGGCCACGCTGTTTCTGTCCGGATCGCATACTCACCGCATGACAGTGCAATGGCAGCGATGTGTTTGGCTCGGACATTTGCACATGCCGTCCATACCTCATATTCGGCATCGAGGAAGCCGTTAAAGAGGCACAGAACGGAGGCAGCGGTGTCGTGATATATTTTCGAAAGGAAGGAAGAGCCCTAGGAGAGGTGACGAAGGTATATTTGTTTGAAGCAAAGAACTATAAGTACAACGCGTGAATTGATGCTAATGCCTCCTGTAGTATCGTAAGTCAACCCAGGAACTTTCTCAACTGCAAAGAGCAAGGAGACATGGATATTCAACAGGTGTGGCTTACGAATGCGCAGTCGTGTACAACGCTCGCAAACGGGGGGAAGACAGAGCGTCAGACTACTTTAAGAGGACTGAGAACATTGCGGGGGTGAAGGACATGCGTTTCCAGGCGCTGATGCCAGACATTTTACACTGGCTCGGGATCCGCAAGATTGACCGCATGCTTAGTATGAGCAAGTGAGTTGGCGACTCATAATGGGTCTGCAGGTGAGGACGAGCTGACAGCGGAACATGGCAGCATGAAACATGATGCTATCGTAGGACAGGGGTAAGTGGCGGAACTCGCACATCACCAGTGGATCCTCTCTTGCGTCCTGCTGACCAGGAAGTAGCATCCCTATTCACGAGCGCGTTGAGCTGCCCGAGGAGTTGATACCGGCTGACTCACGAGTCGAAATCGATGCGAAGATCACTGCAGGCAAGTCACAGAGAGATGAACGCGAGAATGCCACCCGGTGCTGACACAAGGCAGGGTACTTCACCGCTGGAAAACGTATGACAGAGGACGAGTTGAGGGCTGTCCAAGGTCGTCTCTGGGAAGAGTAAGTACTTGGCTGGAACTCGGTATTACTGTGCACGGTGGCTGACTTCTCTCACAGCATTGACCATTGATCGAGCAGCTCAACCGTTTGGAGGACCATGGCAGGTATGTTCCCCAGCTACAATATGCCCGAGAACGTTCGGCGAATAACTTCAGTATCGTAAGCATATCTAACCTCAATATTGCGAGATAGGCAAAGTAGCTTTGTCTTTCAACGACTAAGCGAATATGATGTTGCGGCTTGATGATTTATTTGATTTGTGCCCCCAACACACAGCGAGTGAAGGTCTTTGGTAGAGGTGAGATCGCAGCAGTATACAGAGTAAGCAGCCAAATCAAACCCAAAATTTGCGTCGATGCAGCGTGGTGTGATGAGGCATCGACTCTGGGTGCACCGTGCATCCTCGACACAGCTTTGGGCGACACTTAATATTCTGTCGAACCAGGTCTTTGAACACAATGCGTCGGTTGTGGTGCTGGATCTCTAGTCCTCTTCTTGCTACAGCTTGGCTATGCTGTGGTGGAAGGGTAAGGTGTGCGGATCGAAGTAATAGGCGTAGTGAGTTGAAGGGTACAGTGGGGGAATATTAAAAACGGTTAATCACGAAATCTTCACCAAAAATCCACTAATCTTGATATTTTTAAATACTTTCATGACAATATTAGTAGACTTTATTATTCTGAAAAAGAACATATATATAGATAATTATAGAATATTAACTCTGTATATAGAAAATATTCTATTTCTATTAAAATTTTGAGAAGAAGAAAAATTAAAAAGTTAAAAATAAGTTTTAAAATCTAAATTTTATCTACTAGATGCCCTATAATATACTTTGTAATATACCTTAAAGCTAAAGATCTAAATTTCTAACTTTTGCTTTTTTAAATATATAAAGCTTAATTCTAATAGAAAAGCTCTAGGATTTGGATATATTATATAAGTTTATACTAGAAATATATATAGACTTTCTAGAATTAACTTATTGATAATTATAAAAGTTATTTATTGTTGAAAAATCGTGTTTTTGGTATAAAACGCTATTTTTAATATATTAACCGTTATTAATATCTACCTCTTATAGTATTATTTTTGCAAAAGCTAATAAATATATATAGCTGGGCGCTAACAATACGGCATGACGACGGCTATTCTACATATCTTTACTAACTAAAAGACTAGACCGCTAGGCTAATGCTAATAGTACTGAAAAGAATCGAACTTCTTTAGAACCTAGTAATCCTATAGCTAGGTTTTAGCTATAAATATATTCTTACTTCAACATACTTATGTTATATAAGTAAGTATATAAGTAATTTATTATGTATAATTAAGAAGTAAATTCTGGTATATATTATATATAATTAAATATAGCTATATATACTATATGGAATTCTGTTTAAAGTAGTTTAAGTAAAATAATGTTTATAGAAATAGTATTAATATTTAAAGTTTGATTAATAGATATTCTACTTTTAGAATATATTATTTCTAATATATCTCTTTAGCTTAAAAAGTCTTTTTATAAGTTAGCTTTTTTAAAAAATATTAATTAAAATTTCTATTCATATTCTATAAGCAACCCTTTTATAGATTTAATATTTTTATTCAATTTCTATTCTTATAATAAGAAGAATAATATTATTTATAGGTTATTCAGATATCTTTTATTAATTAGAGAATATTTTAAATAATTTAAGATCTCTAATATTTCCAAGTTTTTCATTTAATCTTATTATTATTGTAATTTAAGATTTATAAACTTTAATTAAGAATTAAGAATCTCATTAGCAATTTCAAAAATATGAAATTACTATGAAGAAGAAGAATATTGGGAAACTGATAAAACCCTTATATATTAGCTTTAACTACTAGAATAATAGATATTCTAATGGCATAAGACTTAAATATAAGTATAAAGCTATAATTAAGTCAGAGGAAAGATAAGTTTGAATAAATATATAAAATAGTATATACCTATTAAGAAATCCTATTACTTTATATAAACCTAACTTAACATATTCAAACTTCTACTTATATTTGAATAGATTAATTAATAAAACTATAATAATATTATATTAGAAATCTACTACCTAAGTAACTTAAAGATCTAAGCCTAATTTAATAGGAAAACTACCTCTTATAGTAACTAATAGTAATATTTATAAATGAGAAAAACTACTAGTTCTTTAAAATAAAAAGAAACACTTCTAAAACTAAGTTAGACTAACTAATTAAAAAAGAAGTAAAAAGGTTAAAATAGAAATGGAAATGAGAGAAATTAGAGAAATTAGTAGCACTATACAGGGGAAATAATTTAAAAGAAAGAAATTCTAGAAAGTCTTCTATTCTAATATCTAATCCTAAGGGATAAAGGGGAAACATTTTAATTAAACAATTAGCCCTTATGGAATATTACAAAGATAATTAATCTAATCTTCAAAACTTCCTATTTAAGTTATAAGAATAGTCTACAATAGTAAAAGATAACTTTACTATCTATAGAAATGAAATCTAATAGATAAGCTTATACTTAGAAAGTATTATATTTTATTAATATATTGAATAGATTACTATTATGTATAATTATAATATCCAATAGGTTGCCTAAATAGCAGAAGAAGAAGAACCAGAGTCTAATAAAGATAATAATGATATCTAAATTATTATACTAATAATTAAATTAGATATAATTTACTAGAAAGCTAGGTAATTATATTAAAGGTTTACTAATATATATAAGGTTATTAAAGTAGAATACTCTAAAACCTAACTAGAGAAACTCCAAGTTAGTAATATTCTTGATTATATATTATCGAAATCAAGATATATAATGATAAATAGGAATTACCTAACTATATCTCAAAAGCTAAATTATATAACTAAATAAATAGATATAATCAAGTAATTCATAAGTAGGTCTATTCTAATAGAACTTATCTTTAAGATATTGAAGTGAAAGAATTATAGATTATTAGTTATTTAAAGAATTATTCTAATTTAAGAGATAAGTAAAGAGAACTAATTAAAAGAATTATTCCTTATAATTATTTCTTAACTAGAAGTTAAATAAGAAGGAACTCTATAGTTCTAACTAGCTATTCCTCAAATACTACCTAAGTATTATAATTATAAAAAGAAAAAAACATAGTATACTCATATAGTAAGAATATCTATTATACCTATAAGAAGTTTAAATATATTAGAAGACTCTATTATATTATACAAATAGAAATTAGAAGTATTTATATATTATAAGATCTAGACGCTTCCTAATACCTTAAAATAAATATATTAATCTATATAGAAAGAAATTAAAAACAAGAAAAAGTACTTATTAATTTAGAAACTAATAAGAATATCTTGAACTGGAAAATGTTATATTATATTAGCCTTATAGAAAATAGCTTAAAGCTGAAGATATTAAGTTTATAGGGAAAAATAACGTTTAAGTATAATAGTATATTATAGTTGTAAAGATTATAGATAACCTTAGTATAATATAAATAGAAAATTATATATTCTAAAGAGATAATATTAATAGATATACCAGAATTTTCAAGGTTTCCTGAAAAGGAAAGTAAAACTTAATTTAAAATAGAGAATTCTAGGTTAGACTTATGTTTTAGCTATCACCAATTTTGAACTAATATACAAAACTAAGGTAATTAATACAACTAAGAAATGATTTAAATATATCTTAATAATCTTAGCTATATTAATATTAAGAAAAGGAGAGCAATAAGCTACTTAATAATAATTTATAAGAGATTTAAATAAAAAGAAAGTTCATTTCAGCCAATTATTACTAGAATACTAAGAATAGATTTGTATTTTTCATATGAGAGAAGCTACTAGTCTTATAGAAGAGAATATGTATATATATAATAGAATTAGAAAAAAGTAAGAAATTCCTATAAAGCTTTATCTATTCTTTTAAAGAAAGGAAACTAGAAGAATTACAATAATATTTAATATTTATCTTAGAAAAATAGATTAGAGAATTAAGAAGTTTTATAGAAATACTAATCCTATTTATTTTTAAAGAACAAGATAGGTTAGAATTATATATAGACTCTAGAAATCTAAATAGTATTACTATTAAGAATTAGATACTACTATTATTTATTAGGAAGATTTTAGATTATCTAGAAAAGATTTTATAGTTTACTTAACTAAATCTGAATGATATATATTAGTAGGTTTATATATAACTAAAGAATAAGTAGAAGATAATATTTAAAATAAAAATATATATTTTAAGTCTTATATAATACTATTTATATTAATAAGCACGTCAATAACCTTATAATTATTTATCAATAATATTCTAATAAACTTTATAGATATTATAAATATTATATATTTAGATAATGTTCTAATATTTACTATACATAGAGAAAACTATATAGAGGTAGTAAAAAACGTACTTAGGTAATTATTCATTAGAAAGCTATATATTAATTTAGAAAAGTACAAGTTTGATATACAGAATATTAAGGTTTTAAGTTTTATTATTTTTCTTAAAAGTATTACTAAAGAAGAGAAGAGAATCTTAGTAATTAAAGAGTAATTATTACTTATTGATATTGGAGAAATTTAAATCTTTTTAAGACTTATAGTGTTCTATAGCAGATCTATTAAGAACTACTTTGAAATATATATTGAATTTACTAATTAGCTAATTAAATAAATAAAGAAGGAAAATATAATAACTTGAAAGTTAATCAAAACTTTTCAAGATTTGTAAAATAGAATTACTTAAGTATTTATTCTATAATACTTTAATTTAGCTTTTCTAGCTTCTATTAAAATAGATACCTCGAGTTTTATTTTGAGAATAGTAATTACCAAATTAGAAGAGACATATTAGTAATTACTAATTTACTTTCTATAGAAGTTAAAGGGATAGAATTAAAATAGAATATATTAAAAGTTAAGTTACTAGCTATTTATAAAGTAATATTTACATAGAAATACTGTTTCTTATATTAATAATAATGGAGTTCTAGCTATTTGACCATCACTTATATTTGTTTTAATAATTTATTCTAGGTAAATAAAGGCTTGAGTATTCTTTATTACTCTTATGACTCTATGGTTTCTGATTATTGTAGAAGATTAATTATTAGAGTTAAGGTTGTACTACTTTAATTATTCTATTCTAAACCGATTAAACTATAATGCTAGAATATTTGGTGAATAGATCACTCAGTAGCCTGAGCGTAATAGAGTTGAAAGTTCTGTATGATGTAAGGTTAATCTTTCTGAAAATAGATTCCATTTAAAGATTAATATTATGAAGTTCCCTACTTCCTGTAGAATTTAAACTTGTTTTATAATACTATTTATATTAATATTAGTACTATCTTTAGATGTTATTCTAAATCATTGATTTTTTAATAATTAAGAATTATTAATTCCCCTTAACTTTTTACTAGTTACTTATTATTAGTATAATAAGTTATAAGCCTAGTTTTATATCATGTTTTCTCTTTATTTTAGATTCCTAATCATACTTACTATTAATATTAATATTTATTTACATTATATTAGAGATTATACTAATTAATTGTAGGTTTCTTTCTATCTATCTATTTATATAAAACCTCTCTTAACTATCTCTATAAGGCTTTATAATTGATTCTTTCTATATTTACTTCTACTAATTAATTAATTCTTCTTATTAATTATTTAATTAATATTAGATAAATCTCTAAAGAGATTATATTGGTTAGAATAGTAGGCTTATTATATAGCTAGTAAAGGAAATAGTTACAAAATAGAGGCTGGAAATCTCTTATATTCTAAATTTGTTAAGACTTTCTATAAATGAGCTTTTAAGTTTATTAAGACTTTTTATAGATTAGTTTTTAGGTCTATTAAGACTTTCTTTAAATTAGTTCTTAGGTCTATTAAGACTTTTTACAAATTAGCTTTTAGGTTTATGAAGACTTTTGTAAATTAGAATTTCAAACTGTCTCCAATGTTTTAAAGGAGTATTTCTTATAAGATTTAAATTTTAAATTACTATAAGTTATAGGAGTATAAATCTATTAATTAGTTATTAAGCTACATTAATATTAATTCATTAATTCATAATAATTTATTAAAGTTAGATTCTAAGTATTTGAATTCTATTTTCAAGTTTAGATTAGGTTTTTGTTAAATAACTATGTTACTTTTCTTTAGTTATTAGTTTAGAATATAGGTAACTCTAAGTTATATTTTATCTTTCAATTAAAAAGGATTAAGAATTATAATATTTAGTCTATTTATATAAAAGCTTTACTTATCAGTAAAGATATTTTAATAGATTGAATTAAGCCTATTATTAAGATTAAGATTAATAAGTATAATAAGGCTTTTAGTTATATATAATTGAATTGTAAAAATAAGTTTTTAGAGTTATTAAGAATAATATTAATAGTCTTTATATATTTAATGATTTAAAAGGACTTTATAAATAAATTAGTCTTCCTAATAAGTTTCTTATTTATAAGGAGTTTCTTTTATATTATTCTTAGTAATTTTGAGTTTATAGAAGAATATTTGAAAAAGATTTAAGACTTGATTAATAATATCTCTTATAATAAAGTTAAACTATCTAATTAAGTTATTACAACTTATATTCTGAATAATTTAAATAAAAGTTATAAAGGTTTTATTTCTTTAATTATTTCGAGTTTTAGACTTAATAAGGCTTCTTATAAGTTAGATTTCTTATTTTCTAATTTATTAGATGAATTTAAAAGGAAAACTTAGACTTCTTTAGTTAATTTTAAAATTAAAAAGAATTTTGAAAAGAAAATTATTAAGTAGTTCTTTCTTTAGATTATTAAGGAATTCTAGAAAAAATAGAAAGGTATTCTTTTATAACTATTATAAAAAGACTAATTATACTAAAGAGAATTATTTTAATCTTTATTTTGACAAAACTGCTATTGAGATAAAATCTAAAGGTAATAAAAGCTTTCTTAAATTTTCTAAGAAGAAGAAGGATAAAAAAGATAAGATTAATAATTTAGAATTAATTAATATTATTTTTGACTTAAGAAGAAATAGTGAAAGAAATCTCTAATGATATAACTAAAAGTTTTATATAGTTTAATTTTAATATTAAAGGAGAAGATAAAGAAGAAGAAAGTAATAATAAAAGGGGTACTAAGTTTGAAAATATAAGTCTAATTTAAAGCTTTCTTAAAAGAATTATTATTAAAATGATTCTTAGTATTTTAATTTCTAAGAAGGTTTAATAAAGTAGGAATTCTGTAAAATAAATTCAAACTATTTTATTTCTTATTAATATTAAAACTACTTATTAGTTACGCCATGCCGTAAGGTATACAGTAACTATACGTGTTGCTATATATATAGCAGTATGCCTTCTGCGCCCTACTAGCGATAGGTACTAGGTACCTAGCGCTAGCTATAGCTAATCGCGTGGTAATTGGTAAGTAATTACTATATTATAGATCTAGAGCTTTATATAGTACCTCACGCCTCATAATATAATAATAATAATAATAAATAACTAGAATACTATTTTATACCTATATAATAAGATTATATATAATATATATTACCTTTTAGATAAATTAATACTAATTAGTAATTAACCTTTCTATTATACTATTATATTACAGATTAATAAAGCTTATTATAATAAAAGAAGTAATTATGAAAACTTTATGTCTAAAGTCTATATAAGATAAAGAATTATGAGATTTATTATTTAGATACTTCAAACTTTCCCTATTTTAAGATTTTATTAAGAATTTCTAAATTATATATTAACTTTTTATAGATAGCTATTATTATAATACTAATAATTATACTTAATTTAGTTTTAAAATAAAGTACTCCTTAATAACTACTATTAAAAAGTTAATAATTATACTTAATTTTTACTTATAAGAATATATTTAGTAAATATAATAACCTTTTTCAAATTATTACTAAAGTTTTAATATTAGAGATTTATAGTATCTCTAGTTTCAAACTTTTAAGAGACTTATATAGTTTTTTAAAAATTCTTTTAATATCCTATTTTTATAATAATATTTAAATTAACCCCTAAGGGTAAGATATTTATTCTAAATACTCCTATACTTATAATAATAATACTTTTAGGTATTCCTATCTTTATAAAACTATACTAATATTTTAAACTAATATTTTTTAATTAAATCCCTAATTTTAACTTTAAGAAGATTATAAATAAGGATTTTATAAAAGTTTCTACCTATATAGTATATTAGGTAGCTTTTTATACTTATATAAAACTCTATAACTCTAAACTCTTTAAGACATTTAAAGGTGATTTTGAGGATTAGCTTTTAGTAACTTAGTAACTTACTAATATCCTTATATTATACTATTTTAGAAACTACTTTATAGTATATAGTATTAAAGTTGATATAGATAGTAATCGAATTTTTATAATATTCTACTAACTATCTTAATAATAAGAGTTTACCCTATAGATCTATAAGGAGCTTTAAGAAGTTCTAAAATACTATATTAATTTTAAGAGTAATTTTCAAAAACACTTTAAATAAGTTAATAATTCTATATTAGAAGAATTAGACTTTATTTTACTTCTTTATAATATTTAACTTAAAGTTAAATAGATAATACTAATAATAGTTTTATAATAAGAAGTTAAAGATATTTATAATTAATTTAAATAGCCTATATATTTATAATATAAAATAAGAGATTTCTATAATAATTATAAATCTTATGAACTTCTTATTTAATTGTTTTAAAATCTCCCTAATACTAAAAGGAATATTATAAGTATACTTCATACTTTACTTCTACTATTCTTTTTAATAATATTTTAACTAAATATACTATAGACTTCATAGAACTATATAATAAAAATATAAAGTATAGTAGAAGTTTATATAATATATTTAAGACTAAGATTTATATCTTTTATAATTACTACTTTAAGCTTAGTATTTTATACTATATATAAATTAGTATATTTTTAATTATATTAAAAGATTAAGGGAGGAGTTAATAGCTTGCTTTTTATTGTAACTATTAGTAGATATATTACTTCCTAAAGTATAACTTTAGTTTTCCTACCTTCCTACTAATTACTATAGCTAGCTTCTAGTTAATCTAGAACTAAACCCCTTATAGTTATAATTAGTATACCTACTTTATATTAACCTTTTTATAGATAATAAATAACTAATAACTCTTTCTATAATAACCTCACACCCTTATACCTTTACAACTATATATAATTTAAATATCTTCAGATATTTAATTACTACTAACTATAGGTATTCTATTTAAATATTTATTACAACTTTA
>QAPF01000803.1:0-17988 GCA_004367935.1 Colletotrichum sidae | reverse complement strand
TATTAGCTCTTAATAGTATATTATTAATATAATATACTAAAATAGCTAAATATTTACTTTTATTAAGAGTAATATTAAGTATAAATATTCCTTTATAATAAAGAGATATTTTAAAACTAATCTTATATAAAATAGATTTAAAGTATAAATATTAAAATCTAAAGCTCTATTTTAACTTAAATGAAGCCTTATTAAATAAATAAATAAAAAACCAATTCTTATAGTTAGTATTATAAATCAAACTTTTAGAATCTTTATTACAGATATAGCTAGTAGGTAACTTAATATATATCTTCTTATCCATTTGTATATAAATAAATATAATAATAGTATTATATTAGATTAAAGTCTAATTATAATAAATAGATATAATTAGTATATATCTATAACCTTCAGGCTTATAAGTAGTATTAAAAGTTTCTAAATAATTAATACTAAAATACTAGTTGAAACTTTAAGTAACATATTTAGCCTTATATATAGGATTACTAGAATCCTAATTATTAGGTTTTATTTTATCAATCTATCTACCTCTTAATGTATTAATATTATTCTTTTTAATAAAAGAAATATTAAATAGTAATATAATAGGCTAAACTTCTATAGACTCAATAGATTTAACCTCTTTATTTATAATTTAAATCTAATTATTACTAAACTGAAAACCTATAGCTTTTAAAAAAAATAGTTAGTTTGTCTGAAGTAATAACTTATAATATATATTTATTAGTATGAGAATTACTATATTTATTAATATATAAATTATTATTATTATTATATTAATTATAATTAGTATAAAGAACTAAAGAAAGATAGTTTTTAACTATAAGGGATATACTTTCTTTATATAAATACTATCTATAATTCTTTTTAACTTTTATATTTAAAGAAGGTATTTCTATAAATATAATAGACTTTTTATTAAAGTTCTTATTACTATTTATAATTCTATTGAAATGAGTTTTAGAAAAACTACTTAGCTTCTTATTGAGAAAAAGATTTAAATTACTATTACTATTATTAAATCTCTTAACAAGAAGAAAATAACTAGTATCTTTAGTAGAATTATGAACTTTATTAGACTTAATAATAATTAGATTTTAAGGAGAATTATTAGAATTAAATGAGTTAGACTTATTCTTTTTACTAAAGTAACTAAACCTAGTACTTATAGTATTATTAAAAATAGATAACTTTTCTTTTTATTAAGAATTAAATTAGTTTTGAAGAATATTTATATTTTTAAACTAAATAGTATTATAGGCTTGAAAACGTTGAACTAAATGAGTACTATAACTATAAGTAACTATAGTATTCCCTTTTGCTTTTAAATTAAGCTTCTTAGAATACTTATTCTTAACCTTATAGTAGTAGATATTACCCTATATTTTTATATTATTAACAAAAACTTTCTTTTTATTTTTTAACTTATATAGAATCTTAAACTTAATAGAAAAATAAGGCGTTTTATTATAAAGATAAATAGAAACTAAAATAGCTAACCCCTAAAAGTATAAAAGTAAATTAAAGCTATAGAGAAAGGTTTTAGCCTTATTAATTATAATTCTTATAGTTTTCTTAATTAAACTATTAAGCTTATAAGTATAAAGTAGTCTTAAATTATAAATAATACTATTATTAAGATACATAATTTTTATTCTATTATTAGAGAACTCAAAAACTGTTAAATATATTCTAATATATAAAGAACTTCTATTTCTATCACTCTGATAGAAGTAATTAGAAATTCTACGATATTTCTATATGAATAAACTGTATAAAAATCGCTCTATAAATGCATACTTATTTTACCGTTTTACCTTTAGTAGTTCTTAAGTAAATAAGGTAAAGGTATAGAGGTTTACTTTTTTATAGGATACTAGAAGTAGTTCAAGCTATATATACTGTAGTTATAGTACTTCATATACTGTAACTATAGTAGCTAATATACTATAGCTATACCATAATATATATTTTACTTAAGCTTATATACTATAGTTCAAATTCATTATATACTATAGTTATAATACATTATATACTATAGTTATAATAGTCTATATATTATATTAAAATATATATACTGTAATTATAATACTGTATATACTACAGCTATAGTAGTTTATATATTGTAACTATAGCTAGAATTCTAATAGTATAGCTAGAACTCCGAAATGAACCCTCTATATAAGAATTTTAATATCTCTATAAATAATAATTAGAAATAGTTAATTATATTATCAATCAAATTACTCTTTCTCCTTCTATTTAACTATTATTATTATAAATCTTTCAAATTAGTCTCTATATTGAGAAAACTAGTTTTATTATATTATGTTTCTCCTGATTTCATAGTTATTTATAATAATAGCTTAATTGTCAATTTACCTATCTATCTATCTATTCTAATAAGTTATAAACCTAATTCTTCTTAACTTGAAGATTCTATACTTTCTTTATTAAAAGATTACCCTTCTTATTTATATATAAAAATTAAATATTATAATACAATCTATAAAGATCTCTACTCTTTTAGTATTTTTATAGAAATCGAATATTTAGCTGGAATTATTCTATTTTTATAAAAGATTAATATTATTTAACAAGGTATTTTAACGCCTGAAAATCCAATTTTTCTACTTCTTTCAACTCCTTTTAATTCCTTAGAAATTTGAGATTTATTCTCAATGAACTATCTTTTCAAATTATTTTCAAATTTATTTCTTTTTTAGTCCCAAATTATTTTAATAGTAAAAAGATCAACTTATATAGAAGATTAACTCCTTTTATCTTACATTTTACCTTAATCTTCTATTAATTCTATAAAGAAGGAAAAATTGAATTTATTTAAAAAAGAGAAGGAAAATACTAAAATTTAGATCTCTGATTTTTAGATTTATTCTTTAAGTCATATCTCTATTTTAAAATATTAAGATTTAGATCTCTGATTTTTAGATTTATTCTTTGAATCCCCATCTTTATTTCGAATGGAAAAAAAGGATTTTGATTTTTGATCTTTACATTTTTAGAAAATATAATACTTTTATATACTATATACTATAAGACTTTTATGTCCTTTCAGAAAGACCCTTATAATTTATATATTTCAAGTAATTTATTTTATTTCAATAAAATAGGTAACTCTAGAAAGATTACTATTTCTAAATTATTAGGAAGTAGTAATTATAAGGTCTGATTTATTTATATTAAAGCTTTACTTATTAGTAAAGATATTTTTACAAATATTACTAAGTTAATTACTTATAAAAATAAGGATAAAAATAAAAAAGCTTTGAGTTATATATGATTATACTATAAGAATAATTTTTATTTAAATTATAAGATATAATATAGATATTTCTTAAGTATTTAAAGATTCAAAAGAACTCTATAAGCCCTTAGGATTTACTAATACATTCTTGACTTATAAAGGATTTTTTAATATTATTTTAAGTAATTTTAGTAGTATAGAAGAATTTCTAAATAATATTAAAAGATTAACTGATAATCTATCTTATAATAAATTAAAACTACTTAAATAGGTAATTATAGTATATATCTTGAATAGCTTTAACTCTAATTATAAAAGTTTTATTACTTTTATAACTTAGAGTTTCAAGTCTAATAAAGAAGTCTTTACTTTAGATTTTTTATTTTTTAATTTATTAGATAAATCTAGAAGAAGAAGTAATAATTCAGTTAATTATACTAAAGGTGCTTAGGAAAAGAAGAATTTCAGAATCACTAAAAAGCCTTATAAAAATGGAAAGGAATCGTTTATAAACATTGCAAGAAAGATAATTATATTAAAGAAAAGTATACTTATTCTTATCTAGAAAAGGCTTTAAGTTAGTAGAAGAATATCTTAGTAAACAATAGTGATAGAATGAGAAAGAATCAAAAAAGAAAAATTGAAAGTCTATTAATATTACTTCAGCTAGAATTAAAAATAAATAATAAAATAGAAGACAAGTTGTTAGAAGATGAAGATAAAGAAATTCCTAAATTTAAAGAATTTATTTCTAAGGATATAGATCTCAATATCTTTTCTAAAGAAAATAATACTTTTAAAGATATAAGAATTATCTAAAAACTTCTTATAAAAAGAAATAACAATAATAATAAAACTCTAGGTTCTTTAATAAATTAATAAATTAATAGATTATTAGAAATTCTAGAAATTTAGTTAAAAGAGAAATTTATACATATATTTACTTTTACCTAAATACTACTACTACTATTCATATAGTTAAAGATAAATCTATTTTATTTAATATAAAGCAAGTTATTAAATAGATTAAGTAGGGAAGTATTATATACTTTATAGCTATAATAGTAAGAGATTTAGAAATATCTCTAAAGAATTAAACCTTTATATTAAAAGAAGTTTTTTATATTCTAGAATTAGGAGTTAATTTATTGTCTTAAAATAAACTTAATACGATAGGAATGATATTAGTCTTCTAGAAAAGATTTATATTATATACTATAGAAAAGAATTCAATTTTAATAATAGGATTTAAAAAGAATAATTTATATAAATTTAATATTCCCATTTTACAAAAAGATATTATTGTTTCTACTACTATATTACAGAATTTTGAGCTTTTGTATAACTGTTCAAATCATATTAATATAAATATAATAAATAGTTTGAAAGATAATACTTTAAATTTATCTTATAAAATAAATAAAATAGATATTCTTTCTATTTATAGAGCCTGTATTCAAGGAAGCTTTATTGATAATATTAATAAAAAAGATAAAAATAAGATAAAAATCTTTAATATTTAGATTATATTGGTTTAGATTTATATAGACCTATAGTTCTTATAATATAAAATGGACTTAATGGATTTATTTATTTATTAATAAATCAAGAAGATTTACTTAGGGATTTTTATTAAAAATTAAGTTAGCTAAAGAAGTTTCTAAAATGTTTCTCGAATTTAAAGAGTTAGTAAATAATAATAATAATAAGAGAAAAATAAAAGGATTTAATACTAATAGAAGTAATGAATTTACTAATAAAAGAAAAGAGATATTTATTCTTATTCTAGTATTATTTATAATATTAGACTTCTTTATATCTATAAACCTAATAGTTTAATAGAAAGAGTAATAAGAACTCTAGTTTAGAAAATTAGAATTCTAATTTATTACTTAAATTTACCTTATTATTTGTAGGGGGATACTTCAATAGCTCATATATATATATATATAATAGAATTTTTTATAGTATTATAAATTTTAAGACTTCTTATTGATTAAAAAAGAAACTAAAACCTAAAGTTAATAATATTAAGATATAGGGTAGCTTCTGTTATTATAAAAATAATGATCTTAATATTAAGAAATTAGATATAAGAGTTTATAAAGGAGCTATTATAGTTTATATAAATAATACTTATGAAATCTGGGATTTTAGTAAAAAGAGAGCTATATAGTCTAGAGATATAAAAACCCTAGAGAATACTTTTTATACTTTAGAAAAAGAGTTGCTTTTATTTATTAATTTAGAAACGATTTCTGATAATTATAAGTCTAGTTAGCCTAATAATGATATTATTTTAAATCTAGATAAACATGTTTCTAGTATACATTAAAATCATAATACTAATAATAATAACTCTTTAATGAATCCTATTACTGAAGTTCAAGAAATATCTGGAATAATTCCAGAAGGAAATTCGAATATTGAAATAACTCAAAATAATAAAATATTAGAATTAAATATAGACAGTATTTAGGGAAAGTCTAACCTATTTATTAATCTACCTACTAAATTAAAAGAAGTTAAAAAGACTATAGAACCTATGAAGAGAGAGCTTTTTTCACTATTTTAGACTGTCTTAATTTAAATAGTTATATAAAATTACATAGAAATACTAATGAAAATAATTAAGCTTTATATATTTTATTAGTTATTAAGATAGAAGAACCTACTTCTTTTATTTAAGTATTTAAATCTCCTGAATATAGAAACTAGATTCTAGCTATAATAAAAGAAATAGAATAAATAAGATCTATAAATAGTTAGAAAGTTATACCTCTATCTACTATTAATATTAAAGATATTAATATTCTAGGTGGTAGATAGGTTTATAAATTAAAAATAAATAATATAACTAAAGAAACTATATATAAGGCTAGATAGGTAGTTTAAGGTTATAATTATTATTAAGGTATTAATTATTTAGAAACCTTTAGTACTACTTATAGGCCTAAGGATTAGAAATATATAATAATTCTTTCTATTTATTTAGGGTAGATTTTAATATAATATAATATTACTATAGTATTTCTTTATACTAATATTGATAAACCTATATATATTAATTTACTAATTGGATTTTATTTTAATATAAAGAAGAATTCTTTAGAATTTTATCTGAATATAAATATAAATACTTATAAAAATAATACAAACTATACTTTTATTGATTTATTAAATTAAGCATCATATAGTCTGAAGTAGAATTCTCATTTTGAGTATAATTATTCAAAACATATTCTTTATTTGATAGGATTTATTATTTGTCCTTCTAATAAAGCGGTTTTTATTTTAAATAAAAACCCCTATATAGCTATTCTAGCTTGCTATATTATCGATATATTACTAGCTACTGATGATTAAAAAAACAGCTAGTTATATATATAATTTCTTAAAATAGAAGATTTAAGTCTAGAATTTAAGAGGATTTTCTACCTTTCTCAGTTATAATTTATCTATAAACTAGAAGGAAGAAACAGTTATCATTAATCAGAATAAATATACTAAGAAAGTTATAAAAGAATATAAAAAAGAAACTATTTATAAATTTAAAACTCCTATAGATAACAACTTGAAGTTATTTAAAAATAAAGAAAAAGCTTTAAAAAAAGATATTTTAAAGTTTCAATAGGAAATAGAAGCTCTATTATATTTAGCTTTAGAAATAAGGCCTTATATCACTTTTACAATAATAACTTATTCTCAATCTATTTATAATTTAAATAAAACATATTTATTACCTTTTAACTATATATAGAGTTATTTAAATAATAATAAAGAATATGGATTTACTTATAACTATAAAGATATATCTTCTATTAGAAATATTATAGGATATATTAATTGAGATTAAACAAGAGATCTAAATAGTAGAAAATCTTTTTCTTCTTATACTTTCTATTTAAAAAGAAATAGTAATATTATAAATTATTCTATTATAAAATAGAAAATAGTAGTTTTATTTACTTATAAAGCTGAATATATAGCTCTATTAAACACCTATAAAAAATAACTTATCTATATTATAATTATACTTATATGAGTTTAAAACTAGAATTACCTAAAGTTAAAACCCCTAAGGCTTTTATAAATAATTTAATAGTAAAGAAACTAGTTAGAAATCCTGAATTTCATAAGAAAGTAAAATATATAGAAATAAAGTATTATTTTATAAGAGGCTTTATTAGAAATAAAAACATCTTTATATATTACATAAATACAGAAGATAATATAGCTGATATTTTAATTAAGCCCTGAGGCTTAGTAAAGTAAAAGCAAATTTTATCTAAATCTTAAAAAAGATATCTTAAAAGTCTTTCTTATTTTACTTTCTATAGTGTTAGGTTTTATAACTTTATAGAATCTTTCTCTTTTTACTTTTAATTAGGTTCTATAGATTCTTATATAAATAAGCTATATACTAGCGAAATATACCTTATAGGGAAATATTGAATTGATTCGAATATATATAAAACTTCTATTTCTATTATTCTAATAGAGATAATAAGAAATTTTACAATATTTCTATATAAATAAATCGCATCGAAATCGTTTTATAAATATATATTTATTTTACTTTTTTACCCTCAGTAGTTCTTAAGTAAATAAGGTAAAAGTATAGAGGTTTACTTTTTTATAGAGTACTAGAAGTAGTTCAAGCTATATATACTATAGTTATAATACTTTATATATTATAACTATAATAGCTAATACATTATAGCTATACTATAATATATACTATACTTTAACCTATATACTATAAGTATAATATATTATATACTATAGTTATAGTAGTCTATATACTATATTAAGGTATATATATTATAGTTATAATACCCTATATACTATAGCTATAGTAGCCTATATATTATAGCTATAGCTAGAACTCTAGTAGTATAGCTAGAACTCTAGTAGTATAGTTCGAATTCTAAAATAACCCTCCTATATAAAACCCTAATATCTCTATGAATAATAGTTAGAAATAGTTAATTGTATTATTAACCAAATCACTATTTCTCCCTCTATTTAACTATTATTATTACGAATATTTTGAATAAGTCTTAATGTTGAGAAGGCTACTTTTATCATATTACGTTTCTCCTAATTTCACGGTTATCTATAGTAATAACTTAACTGTCGATTTACCTACCTATCTATTTATTCTAATAAAAACTACTATCTATATTAACTTCTTTAAGTCCCTTATAACTATTGTTATTATTAGTTATATTAATAAACTCTTTAAAAACTAAAGTAACTTCTTCAGAACTTTTACTTCTTAACAACTTTCCCTATATAAATCTACTATACGTATCTATAAATAGGATGAAGTATTTATAGTAATTATGAGTTTCTAGTAATATAAGTTTATAAAAGTCTAAACTAATATAATTAAAATATTCAAATTTCTTAAAAGTACTCAAATTTCTATTAATTTTATTAATAAACTTACTTTTAAGACAAACTTTATAAATAAGTAGTTTATTATCTTTTAAACACTTATAACTAATATTATGTATTATTGTTTTAATTAACTTAATAATATTACTAATATAACTTATTCTATTATACTATAGTTTTAAATTATTAATATTAGTAATATTAGTATAAAGAATAATTTATCTTCATTAGATAGGAATTCTAGACTTATAGAAATTATTAATTTTAGTCTCAGTAAATAAGAATTTATCCAACTTAATATTATATAATATAAGCTTATTAAAAAAGATGAATAACATTCTTATTAAATTACATTAAGACTAACTAAATAGGTTAATACTTAATTATAATATATAATAAATATTATATAGAAAATATTTAATATTATTTAAGATAACTTTCAAATTACCTTTTATAATTAAAATAATCTCTTTAGTATTTCCCTATTTAATAAGTAAAAGAATCTTAGTTTTATTAACTAAAGGATTATAATCTTTAAATATATAAATAGTAGTTCTAATATTAATAGAGAATAAAATAGTTTCAATTTATTTAATAGAACTCCTAACTTTTTAAGTTTTCTTAGAAATTAAAATACCTAGAGGTTTTTTAATGAAAGCCTTTTTAAGAAATAGTTAAGTTAGAATTATATTTTTAAATTTAATACTTTTTTCTTTATTTTCTTCTTCTTTAGAGTTTAGAATATTAAAATTAGGTTATATAAGATCTTTAGTTATATTATTAGAAATCTCTTTAATTATTTCTTCTTAAATTAAAATAATATTAATTAATTCTAAGTCTTTATCCTTTTTATCCTTTCTCTTCCTAGAAAACTTAAGAGAACTCTTATTAACTTCAGATATTATCTAAATAAGAGTTCTTTTTAAAATAAAAACTAAAATAGTTTTCCTTAGTATAATTAGTCTTTTTATAATGATTATAGAAAATATCTTTGTATTTCTTGTAAGGTTTCTTGATAACTTTAAGAGAAGACTAATTAATAACTTTATTTTCAAAATTCTTCTTAATTTTAAACTCTACTAAAGAAATCTAAGTTTTCCTTCTGAATTTATCTAATAAATTAGAAAATAAGGAATCTAACTTATAAGAATCCTTATTAGATTTAAAATTCTAAAGAACTAAAATAATAAAAATTTTATAACTTTTATTTCAACTATTTGAAATATAAGTAATAATACCTTAATTAGATAATTTAACTTTATTGTAAGAAGAATTATTAATAAGTTATTTTATCTTATTTAAATATTCTTCTATAGACTCAAAGTTACTAAGAATAGTATTAAAAAGCTTTTTATAAAAAAGAAACTTATTACAAAGGCTGATTAGTTTATAAAGTCTTTTCAAATAATTAAATATATTAAAAGTGTTAATATTCTTCCTAATAACTCTTAAAACACTATTTTTATAGTTTTACTATATATAATTATAAGCCTTATTATACTTATTGGTATTATTTCTAGAAGTAGGCTTAGTTAAATCTATAAAACTATCTTTACTCATAAGTAAAATATCTATATAAATAGACTAAATATTATAATTCTAAATTCCTTTTAACTTAGGGATAGAATATAACTTAGAGTTATCTATATTCTTGAATAATAACCTGAGAAAGTAAAGCAGTTATTTAATGAAGAATTAACTGAAATCCTAAAGTATAATTATGATACTTAGAATCTAACTCTAGTAAACTGTTTTGAACTAAAACATCGATACCAATATAACTTAAAGGTTAAATAATAGATTAATACTCTTATAATTTATAGTAATCTAAAGTTTAAGTCTTATGAGAAATACTTTTTTATAAAAGTTAGAAATAACTTAAAGTTCTAATTTATAAAAGTCTTAATAGGCCTAAGATTCCAATTTATAAAAGTCTTAATAGACTTAAAATTCTAGTTTATAGAAATCTTAATAAACTTAAGAACTAGTTTATAAAAGGTATTAGTAAATCTAACATATAAGAGATTTTCAACCTCTACTATATAATTATCTTTTTTACTAATTTAATCATAAGCCTATTATTCTAATCAGTATAATCTCCTTATACATTTATCTAATATTAAACTAATTAATTAATAAAAAAAGTTAATTAGTTAGTTAAAATAAGTATAGAAGGAATAAGCTATAGAGTTTAATAAAAGTAGTTAAGAGAAGTTTTATAGAAATAGATAGATATAGAGAGGTTTAAAGTTAATTAGTATAATGTTTAATATAACCTAAATAACTATTAATAAAGATATAAATATTAGTATTAATAATAGGTATAGATAGAAATATGATATAAAGAGAGAAGCTAATATAAAATTAAACTTAGAATTTATTAAACTCGTAATAAGTAACTAGTAAAAAGTTAAGGGGAATTAATAACTCTTAATTATTAAAGAATAAGTTATTCAGAATAATATTTAAAAATAGTACTAATATTAATATAAATGGTAATAATAATAAGAAGTTCGGATTCTATAAGAAGTAGGGAACTTTATAATATTAATATCTAAATAGAGTTTATTTTTAAAAAGATTAACCTTATATTGTATATAACTTTCAGCTCTGTTACACTTAGGCCACTAAGTAGTCTATTTACTAAATATTCTAATATTATAGCTTAATCAATTTAAAGTATAAATAATTAAGTAGTATAACCTTAACACTAATAATTGATTTTCTATAATAAATAAAAAACATAGTATTATAAAAATAAAAGAGAATACTCAAGCCCTTAAATATCTAAAATAGGTTATTAGGATAAATATAAGTAATAGCTAAATAGCTAGAACTCTAATATAATTAATATTATAAAGTAGTAATAAGCAATACTTTAAGGCCGAACTTAGCTACAGCTATTTTAACAAGGCTAGAGAGGGCAATAAAGTCGCCTTTATATAATACTAATTTATTTAAACCCTTATAAAAGTAGCTATAATCCTTATAGTTATCGATAGTCTTAATAAGATCGATATTTATATTAAGGTTATAAGGGTTCAGTATAGTGATAGTATTCTTATTATTATTATTATGATTAGTAGTAGTAGTAGTATTATCATAGAGATAGCTGTTAACTTAAATATATTACAAGATAAAGAGAAGGTTAGTCTATAGTAGTCTATTAATCTCTTTTATCTATGAGGCTAGTATTATCAAAATGCATTAGTAGTACACTATTGTGAGTTAATATTATAAGTACTACTATAGTAAGTTTGATACTTTAAAGGTATTACTATAGAAACTATTATACAGTTTATACTAATTTCTAAGTTAGGGCTAAGTTTAGACTAGATATTATACTACTAGGTCCATTTTACTATATTTACCTATAGAGATACATATAGGCTATAATATATTACTAGGTTTTCATTTATTATAGAGATTTTATACTAAGCGTTATATAAAACTACTTATTAAATAGGAGGCTGAATATGTAATATACTATACCATAAAGTAGTAATAAGTATAATCCTAGAGGGTTTCTATAAGTTTTTTAAAGTTAATTATTCTAATTTTCATATTTAAAGTTATAAAGTAGATTATTATGAAGTCTTCTTCTAATATCCTATTGATATTATTATATAACATTTTTATAGTTATTTCCATTAGTATGGTATTATTGGGATACATAATAATTTCTACTACTGATTTCATATTAATAATAAATATCTTTTTAAAGTATAATACTACTACCTTACCTTTTTTCATAGTATATGATATTAACTAATACCTTATAAGTAATTTTAAATATATTTAATATTCATTATATATATTTCTATTTTCAGGTTTCTTATAGGATAAGTTTAAAGTATTATTATTATCTAGTGGATATAGAGGTTAATATAATTACTAGTATTTAAAATATAAGCTATATGTTTAACTATTATAAATATAGTTAGTTAGAAATTAACAATACTTTATAATATAGTTTCTTTTTTCATTTAGATTATTATTATTAGGTTCTCAAAGTTTCTGAGATATATTGATTTAATTTGTTAATGGTTAGTTTCGCCCTATTCATCATATTATAAAAGATATTAATTATATTATATATGTAGTATATAGTTATATGTATCCTTTTATAAACTCTTTCCTACAAATCCTAAGAGTTTAAAAAGATATATTTAAATAGGTTAATCCTAGTTATTATTATTTTCAATATTTCAATTAAATTAGTATAATTATAATGTTTAGTAAATATCTTAAGATGTATATTTCTCTACTTTCTTTAATAGCTATAATAGGTTATAGGAATTTTGAATTTATTTCAAATTATAATAGCTATTAAAATTATTGAGAAGTTATTTTAGATTAATATAAATAATATCTTATAATATATATATATTTACCTAATTAATATATTATTAAGTATTCTTCTAATAGAATTCTATCTAATATTATAATTATTATATCTAGTAGTAAATATCTATATCTTATCTTGTGATATATTCTAATTCTTATTTATATATTTCTTACTTAATTAGTATATCTTACTAAATAATACTTTAATTTCTTTATAATATTGATGAAAAATAATATACTGTTTCTTCTAAAACGTATATAGAACTTTAGAAATCTATATAATTCTAATAATTATTCTTTTTAATTAAAACTATTTCTTATAATAAGACTTTATAATGAAAATATCATTATCTAAATATTTGGCTTAACTAGTTATAAGCTTACTAGTAATATATTCTTAATAATTAATATTAATAATATTATTTAGACTAGAGTTATTTCTATTCTTCAGCTTTCTAGTATAGAAAGTTATTATGTCTTAATAAATATAAACCTTCTAATATTTAGGAATTATTTAATATATTTTTACTTCTTCTTAATCTCCTATCTTAAGTTGTAATAGTCTTTCTAATTGAATTTAATATTTTCTTCTACTTATTAAATTGATATATCTTTATTAAATACTTCTATTAATTTCTTTCTTATAGTCTTCTTATTTATAGGGAAATTTATCTTTCTATTAATAAGGTAATCTTTAACTAATTATAATATTATACTTTTTATTATAATGAAATATATTTCCTCTTAATCTTATAAAGCTTCTTAATAAGTATCTTATAAATCTTTAGAGTTTTATATGTTTAGCCCCCCTACCTAGTAGGTAGCCTTATACAACGCCTAGTTAATAATCTCTATAATAGGACAATACCTAGTTATATACTATAGCTTATATATATCTCTATCAGTAAATATAATTAAAAAGACTTAGTAGTATAGCTACTAGTTTAGACCTAGCTCTAACCTAGAAGTTATATATATATATAGAGGCTAATAAGTAATAGAGTAATAACTAGGTATCCAAACTTATTAGTATAAGCTTTATAATAGTCTATATAGAGGGTTGTAGCTTAATATACTAGTAGTAGCCTCGAAGTATTAAACTTACTATAGCGGTACTTATAATATTAACTTATACTAGCTAGGTACCTATTAAGTAATAATACTATTAGTATACCTTAATAATACTAGCTATAAATATAAAAGAAACCGACAGACTGAGACTAGCTGACTATCTTATAATAATACTAATAATAATAATAATAATAATAAGAATGCCTCTAGCTACTATCTATTACTATACTTAACCCTTATAATCTTAATATAAATATCGACTTTATAACAGTTATTGATAATTATAAGAACTATAACTACTTTTATAAAAGTCTAAAAGAGCTAGTTTTATATAAAAGTAACTTTACTACCCTCCCTAGCCTCTTTAAAGTAGCTATAATTATATTTAGCTTTAATATATTATTAGAAGATAAAGCTATTAGTAGGGAAGGTATGACTTAAGGTTAAATATGTCGCGTCGTATACTATTAGTACAACCTTGTTGGGTGATATTCTCTTATAAATCTTTAAAATAGAAGTTTTATTCTTTCTATATTTATATATAATAGTGGATATATATATTATTAATATATATATTTCTATTAAAAAGTTTAAGTTCTTCTCCTTACTATTTGGAGATAATCTTCTAATATATATTGATAGGTATTTATATCTTAATTTATCAAAATATTCTCTTATACTTATTAGTTTAAGTTATTATAATCTAATTACTCTATATCCTTTTAAGATTATTAATAGGATTTAGAGAGGGAGATATAATTTAAGATATTAAGTTAGGAGAATATTTATAGTTAGTATAATTCTATTATATTTAATTATAAGTATTTCTCTAAGAGTTATAACTTTAGAAATATATATACTCTTTGGATAGATTATAACTATTAAATAGAGGTCTCTTTGTAATAAAATCCTATATATTTCTTTTAATTGAAATATTTCAAAATCCCTTAAGGTAAATTCAATATCTTGAATAATATATATAGATATAGTATAATTAGTTAATACTAAATATAGGATCAAAAGTGAGATAGTTATTAATCTAATCTACTTAGTTATAGTTATATCAATATATTACTAATAGTAAATAGATTGAATAAGAGACAAAAGAATAGGTATTATAAATTATTATTCTATATATCTATTAGTATATAGAATAGTATTTTCCCTTAATGTTTTTTAAAAAGTTGATTTAAAAATAAAAGCTATTGTACTTACTAAGTAAGTAGTAATATCTATTTTATTTAATTAATATAAGTTGCTCTTCTCTTATATTATCTCTTATAATTATTCTTCTTCCTTATATTTTAAGTCTTCCTATTAGCTATTAAATATCTCCCTTCTTAGATTTCTAAAATATTTAGTAGCTATATTTAGCTATATAGCTATTTGTCTAAATATTTATCTAGTGTTCTCTATATTATTAATAAGTAATACTAGTTAATTTCTTATATTATTAATATATTAGTAAATACTTAGTGAATACTTAGGGATAGAAGTAGTAGACAATAATTTTATAATATTCTTAGCTTTAGTATTATTTATTATAATACTATAAACTTACTAGTTTTCTAGATATTCTTATAGAGGATTTATAATAATTATATATTATATAGAAAGGAAGTATTATAAAAGTATTTAGTATTACTTTTTATGACTAGCCTTTCTATATTACTCCTTAAGATCTCTTTAGGAAATAAAATAAAACCTGTTTTTAAAGAATTCCTTCTTCTTATTAGTATAATATTTTGAATCAATTTCAATATTATAGTTTAAATTCTAAGGATTAAATAGCTTCCAATTTTTAAATTACTATTTATTAGGAGAACGTTTATTATAATGTTACAATTATTGAATTCATTTCTTATTATCCTTCTTCTTACTAAATATATATATAATATTAAGAGATAATAATAAGAGATAGTAATTCACTAAAAGTCTTTTTCTCTTATTTATATTAACTCTATTATATTTATTATTATACTTCTTACTTTAATCAGTTACTAGAAACCCTAATTACTATTTTATTATATAATAGATATAAATAATAGTAAGTTAATAGGTTATTATAAGTTTGCTTTCTTTTTCCTTTTCTACTATATAAACTTCTAAAGATTATATTCGTATTTTAAGGTAGTATATAGTTATTAGAATCTTAAATCTATCTATTTGTATTATATAGACTTCTACAGTTTTCTTTAAGAAGCATTATAATCTTATTACTTTAGATTGTTCCTTATTAATCTATGGTTAAGTAATAGTAAATAATACTAGTAGTAGTAAAATACTACTAATTAGTAATAGTTGCTAACTAGTAAATATTATAATTAATTAATTATTTAGATAGTATATAACTAGTTATCTCTATTTATAATATCTATATCTAGGTTATAATATATATATATATATATATATGCTATAGGTCATAGGGATGAATCTATATGAAAGTCCTTTTATTCTTATTAGTCTAAATAAGTAGGTCGACTACTAAGTTACTTATTACTATAGCTTTAGCTACTTCAGTATTTTATTTAACCTAATAAACTTATATTAATATACTTAAGGAAGTACTACTAATAATCTTTGACTTAAGTATGGTACCTATATAAAAGAATACTATATTCTATTCAATGGGACTTATAACTTTATTCTTCTCAGAAAAAAGCCTTCTAGTTATTAAATAACTTCTCTATCTACTAGAGATAAATCTAATTAAGGTAACACAGAAAATACTAAAAGAATATATTACAAGGTTTTTTGCTTATTTATCTAAAACTTTAAAAAGAGAATAGATATTTTACAAGCTTACTAATATTATAATTGAAGTTTATAATAATTTTAATTTGTGTCTAATCGAAAGGTTTATTAATATTATGTATTAGTATATCAAAGCTCTTATTAAGGCAAAGGACTAGTATACAGAATATTAATTAGATATACTAGTAAGTATATCGATAATGAATATATATTAAGTTTTAATATATTTTTATAATCTAATTTGATAATGCTATTATATTTAATATATAAAGGGTAGCTTTAGAGCTATAGGGTTAATACGGGTGAACTTTAGTATTAACCGTTTTTAATATCCCCTTACTATATATATATCTATATATATATTAATATAAGTATTACGAATAGAGATGACTAGTTATAAATTATTTATATAATTAATCGATTATAACATTTACTAGCTATAACATAATATGGTTAAAACTGATATTTAGTAGTATTTATTATATTTAGTTTTATATCTAGGAGGAATAGTATTTTTACTTGGTTATATTTATTTTCTATAAGATTCAAATCTACTACCTTTACTATAGAATACTTAAAGCTACCTAGAAGTTGAATACTATATTAAGTAGAAGTTTAAGATATATTTATAAGAAATAATTTATGTAACTCACTTCATTACTAATATTACTATTTATTCCTTCTTACATAATAATAACAAAATAAGAGAATATGTTGTATATATATATATTAAAAAGTCTAAAATAATGAAACAATAAATCTTATGTTCTTCATAGCTATTCTAAATCAGCAGTATTAATTAAATTAAATCAACTCAATAGAATATATACTAACTATTTCTATCTATTTTAATATCTTTTCTATTTATTTTTAATATCACACTAGACTTTAACTAGATATCTAATTATTATAATAAGTAGAAGTATAATAATACGTAATGTTTTTTAGATAAACTATATTTATATATCTCTTATAAGTTATACCTAGTTATCAAGTACAAGTTATATCTATATATCCCCTACTTAAGTATAGCTAGGTAATAAGTAGTTGACTTATTATTATATAACTTTAAATAATATATAGCTTAAGTAGTAGTACTATTTCGTATTCGTATATATATATATATATATATATATATATATATA